>VMOF01000388.1:17011575-17294306 GCA_011764245.1 Trialeurodes vaporariorum
AAATGAAGACTGAATCAATGTAAAATAGACTGGAGGAGAAAAACTAGTAAACTCGGGTTTGGGCCCAAAGGGGGTTAATCAGATAACATTCATATAATAATTCCATGTTTTATTTGACACACTTTTTTGCTAACTCTTATCGCCGTATTATACGTATGATAGCACTCGAGCGCAGAGATGCACTTCGTAATGTCCAAGCTGGCAAATTTAGATTTTGGCCATTTAAACTCAAGAAAAATATCAGAAATGAAATATCAAAATATGGATAAAAAATCAGCACCAATAGGTTCGAATTGTTGCATGAGTTTAAGAGGAAAAGTTCAATTTTGTCGTGCTAGATGAACAGCGGCCGAAAAAAGTTTCAGAAACAACGGCATTTTTGAAAATTTTATACGGAGCTGAGAGGCTGAGAAGAAACTCACACGCATCGCATCGTTCCAGTGGCGAGGCATGAAGTTTATGGTAACGATGTTTTTTTTTTCCCCATTTAAATTCACTAAAAAAGTCGAACGCTTCAGTCATCGGCGATGACCAGGCATTCCGATTTTTCCCAAATTTGTTTAAATGGAAAAGAGGAGCGTTGCCAAATCGCACGCCTCGCCACTGTATCGTTCACAGCTCGATAAGTATACATCCCAGGATTCAACAATAAAACAGCATGTAATTTGGACCGACGCGACGCGAAGGCAACAGCATTTAGGAATTTCTCGGGAAACCGCTAGTTTTTACGATCAAACGTGTTCTTTTCACTCTTCCACGGCACTCATAAGTACTGCCATTATATGTATATGATCACCAGAACCAGAAGTGTAAAATTAGGGTTTCTTTTATGTAGTGGCAAGACAGGCTACGATTGGTTGCTTTACGAGGGGTCCTGATGCCTTGAAGATAAAAAAAAAAAGAAAAAGAAAAATCACACTCTATCTGACGAAATTTTAAGTATAGTTTATTCTGGAAAGTTACATTATATACCAACGAAATTTTATGGATGCATGGATATTTAAATTGAATTTAAATTTAATAAATTTTTTCTGCTTACATTGCAAAAACATGGGTTTAGACGGGTACTGACACACGGGGGTGTTTTACGAACCGAATGTTAAGAAAGTTTTCAACTGACCCAAAAAAGTCTTATTATACAAATTTCAAACAGATTGATGAAAAAAAAAAAAAAAAAAAAAAAAAAAAAAACAAGCGGGGAAAATTCCAACACGCAGGTGTTGGAAAGCGTGCCACTAAAGTCTGAACAGCTTTAATGCTTTTGCTAGCAATGATAATTCATCAAAGGGGAAACCCCTTGACATGGAGTGATCTCGAGAAAATTGAGTCCAAAGTTGAAGAGCTAGCATTTAAACAAAAAACTCGGAATTACTTACGTTTTGATTTCATTCAACTACCGTTTTGTTTTTTTGCATTTCAACCCCGGGAAAAAAGGAATTTCCTATGCAGGAAAGGTACCTATTTAAATTTTTTAGCGTTTAAAGTGACTTGGTTCCTTTCTTCTTTTTTTTGGCATAATCACAAAAACCGAATCTCTAAGAGAAACCAAACGGCAGAGTTGGTTTACACTGTTGATTTTTTAAAATCCGTTAACCCGGACTTAAGTCCGTTCCCAATTCTATAAAAGGAACCAAGTCGGAGTTGGTTCCTTACGTGACTCGGATTAAGGTTTAAGAAAAAGGAACCAAGTTCTCATTTAATTTCATCATATGGACAATGACTTAAATGAGGATCACCAGCTCATTTTTACCTGGAATTTTGAGGGGAAATAGTTGTTATTAGAAGAAGCACTTGTTGCTTCGAGATTCAGTATTGCTAGGTCTATCAATCAAAACTCAATTTTATAAAAAATGTCACTCAGTTCTTTTGTGAGAAGTGCTGTCCAATTGAGCTTGTTTGGTGAGAAATTATGAAAAAAAAAATTTAGATCAGATGTATCTATAAGGAGATGAGTCAAAGGCGTTGTTTTTTGTGTTTTTTTTTTGTTTTTTGTTTTCAAAACTTTGGAGGGCTTTAGCTCAGAAGAGAAACATCTGTAGCACATATTCATGTAGAAAAATAAAGCCTTATATAGGTACATGTTCACCCCAAAATACACTCCATAAGTTTGGCACTTAAGTTTTGCAACACCCTATATTCTTGATATTTTGCTCCCCGCCACCCTTCACAGAACAAAACATCTTGACCATGCAAATTTTTAAAATCACAGTTTGACTGTAGAGATATTTTTTCCCCCCCCCCCTTATAACAAAAAAGGGGAAAATGGATCGCCTGTCTTTGATGTTCGTCGTATGCGCGTGCACAGATTGTTCGGCTTTACGACTGCCATTTTGGCTTTCTTTATAATGCGTTTTGTGGGTTTATGAATGGCTTTTATGACTATTTGATGCCGCCAATGTAATTTTCAGGCGTTTTTACATAAAAATAAAAACTCTATAGCGCTGTAGCAAAAGTTTGCAACAAACCTATTGAAAGCTGAAAAAAGAAAATTTTTTGATAAGGCTCGATCTTTTTTACCCACATAAAGTATAGACAATAGATATTTCTAAATCCCTCCACCTTTTAAACGGCTTGTTCAGGGATCAAAAATGAGGTTGCGTTCTTTTGAAGTCAAAAAGCGTCTTTTTGGGAAAAAGCCGTGATTCTAAATAATAAACATTTTTTTTTTTCTTTTTTTTTTTCCGTTTTAGGTGCTGTCAGCACTTTTTGCGATTGTCACGATGTAGATATGTAAGATACATAAATGGAACACTTGCGAATTCATGAAAAAAATCCTTTAATATACAGAACTAACCATTTCAGGTGCCCTTTACACGTCAAGCATTCTAGGGGTATAGATTAGTAGGTGTGGAGGTTTAAGGCGTTTGTGAATTTTAATGGGTCTGTTACAAACTTTTGCTACAACGATAAATAGTGTTTCATCGTAGGTAAAATCGCGTGAAAAGTCCAGGGGTGGCATCAGAAAGTCATGAAATGCGATAATAAACTCACAAGAGATGTTTAATGAAATGCAAGATGGCGGTAAAGTATCGAGCAGTCCGTATGCATGCACCTTTAACATCCAAGAATTGCCAACGTTGACAACCTCAAAGCGTCAGAGGTTATGTGTTTATTTACATTGTGATTGGGTGTGATCGATATTGTGAGGTTGGCTATCCTTGGATGTTCGTGGTGCATACATACAGGTTGCTCGATATTTTACCGCCAACTTGGAGTTCATTAAACGTCTCTTGTGAGTTTATTATCGCATTTCATGACTTTCTGATGCCACCAATGGACTTTTCACGCGATTTTACATGATACAGAACACTCTATAGCGCTGGAGCAAAAGTCTGCAACAGACCCATTCCCCCTCCCCCATTTATTTTGTTGAAAAGTATCGAAAGTTTACAGTAAAAACTAAGCCATTATTCATTACAACTCATTGTAATATTATTTTCTTTCTGTTGCCATCGGTCGATATCTTTTTTCGTGTTGGAGAAGCAAAGTTCCATATGGACCTATAATTTCCAAAATTTGAAGAAGCTTCCAGAAAAAAAACTGTACACGCGAGAAACTTTTTAGGATAGGTAAATAAGTTTTTCCCGGGGTCAATTCCATAGCCGCAGCAAGGAGGCTGTCCAGGGGTGGAAGACACGTGACAGCCCCTCTCACTTTTTAGAGCTATTAATGCGAATTTTACCCCCGTCCCTTTGTTCTGGTTTTTAAAAAACCCTTTTTTTTCGCAACAAAACGCCCAAAATTTCCTCAAAAATCCCTTGATTGCATGGACGCTCAAAAAGGGGTTTTCAATTTGCCGACCCCCCAGAATTTCAAATGTTTCCAATGACCAAGACCTGTTTAGTGAGAAGTCATGAAAAAAATTGGTTCCAAAAAAAGGCTCCGCCTCACTCGCGCTCTCGGGGGTTTTTCCCCATATGAAACACGATCCAAATTTTCAAATACAAGTGCTAGTAAATAACATGTTCTTTGCACCAGTTGTGTTTATCACACTATTGGGTTCCACGTCCCTTAAAAAAATTTCCGATTGTTTCAATGAATTTTCCGATAGGATATATATTCCCGCGCTTTTTTTCCCATAGAAATAATCGAAATTCCATAGAGACAATCGGAATTCGTGTAGATTCAAGCGCGCTGACTATAGCAACGATAGGTTTCATGATTGAAATAAGGCGAAAACATCTATGGCTCTATTCTTACAGTTTTAACAGCCACTTTTTTTTCAGTGATAAAAAATGAGCCCTCTATACCACAAACTTTTTGAAACATCGCGCATCAATGCACAATCACAGTTATATCAAAGAAAGTCCTTTTTTGTCCTTGTCACACTCACAGTTTTTTTTGAGCACAAAATTCTAGGATATAGGGTCATCAGCACCATCACGACATGTGTTATACCTCGAACAATAGCTTCGATACGAAGAGAAGTTGGAATGATTGAGTGTCATGGCGGTGATACTCCCATTAGAGACCGTGAGTAAGACGAGGACAAAACGTAGAACATCTTTCGGTATAACTGTAATTGTAAATTCGCTTGATTGTAAATTCGCTTGTGATCTTTTAGGAATTATGTTAGAGTGAAAAAATACTTTAAAATACGTGGAATCTAATGGTGCAATAAAATTTGAGAAAAACCCTTCTTTAACTAGCATGAATTTGCGTTCGAAAATTTGGATCTGGTAAATCCACAAGAGTGAGCGAGATAGCGCATTTGTTTGGAACTAATTCTGATCGTGACGTCATCACTAAACAGGTCTATTTAAGGATATGAACGAGTCCCTCTCTTTTCTATTCCCCGCCCGCTCTTTATCAATACCTCGCCGTCACTTCTTTCCGAAAACCCCCGTCAAACAGATTTTGACACATTTACGACCGCTTAATGCACCGTGAAGAAATCTTGTGACCGGTGGAGCCCAAAGGCGAGGGGCAAAGAGGGTTCCTGCGATAGATGTTTCCACCCCCCTCCTGCCTTGATTTTTTACTCATAGGTTGGCACAAATGACTTAGGTTGCTGGACCTGTATGGAATTCTCGTTCAAAGGAAATTTGACTTTGACGCTTAATAACTTATTGAAATTAACAGGGATACCAAAACTTTTACAATTTTAAGAAAATAGACGCCGAGACCTCCTGGATTGCAGCAATAAATTAACAATTAATGAAACCAGTTTTATGAAAACACGTTTTTAATTTTTCAAACCTTTCCCCCCAAGGTTTTGCCATAAGCAAAGCATGCAACTTATATATTAGATATGAAAATGAAAAAAAAAAGCGTACCGTATATATACGGCACGCTTAAAAAAGCAGAACTTTATAACAACGCGAACCTTTGACGGGCTCACTGTAGGCACATACTTAAAGTAAATGGTTACTACTAGAATAGATAACGCGTTTCACGGAAAAAAAAAAACTACGGTGAAAATAACCATACGGATAAATGATTTTGGCACCTGCTAGATGTTAGGGGAATGTTAACCAGAAGTATACTATGTTTTGACTAGGTACTAGGTGATGTTACCTGATTGCATGTCGAATTTACTCAAAGTATCGGTAATTGTACCATACTTCTGGTCAAGTTTACCATAACATCTAGCAGGTGCCAAAATCAGGTATCCGTATGGTTATTTTCACTAATCTTTTTTTCCGTGTTAATGGTAAATTAATTAAACCATTTTGCTTGTTTATATCTGATTTCTTTTCTCTTTTCCTTACTTTCCCCCCCTTTTTTCCTCTTTTTATTCAATTATGCGGAGGAGGAGGGGGGCACCCCATCTCAGTTTTTGAAGGGCCCAATAGCAATAAACAAAAAGCCCTTACCGCCCCCCTTTAAAAATTTTCTCAAAAGAAAACGAATTGATGCCTGATGGCGGTTTTTCAATTGCTGATACATGATCGCAGAAGTAAGTAATCATCCTGAGCATAAAAATTTGGTAACTCGCTTCAGATTAAAGAAGCATGATATTGTAATTGAAAGTCTAAATTAAAAAGGATAGACATTTAACTAAAACGCCAGCTTCGCGATCAAAACTGCAACATACATGATCCAAACGCATTCTTTTTTTTTTTCTGTCACAGAGCATGCAGTTTTTTACAGTTGTCGACCAGTTAGTAGTGAATCATACAGCGTCCTACCTTTCAAATCCGAGAAGTAGAGAATACAGTGCTGAAAGCCAAATTCCGCACTTGAATATTCCTTTAAATCAGACCGATTCACACATTTTTCAATTTAAAAGCAATTCAATTGATCGATCCTTCACTCCAAAATTTGATTTCCGGATAGTACTTTAATTGATTGGAATCGAATTCTCGATGCAAGACGATCAAAATATCGGATTCTAAACAAACTCTAGTCGTCTCGAAACGCGCACAGGAGAAAAAAAAAACCAACCCGGAACAACGAATTTAAACTCAACGGAGTGAAAGAAAAATAGAGAATGAAGAGAGACGAATCAAAGGGAGAGAGAGAGAGAGAGAGGAGGATGAGAAAGAGAAAGCCCACGAGAGAAAGAGAGAGAGAGAGAGAGAGGGGGGGGGGGGGAGAGAGAGCAAAATAGAGATGGAGCGAACGGAAAATTCGAGAAAACCCGGGTGAGCTCGTACCCGCGAATTAAATCAGCGATAGCGTTTTCGCTTCCTAAAGACGGGGTTTTTTTCGTCAATGAAAACAGCGCAGGGAGAGACGTAAAACGATCGACAGAGAAAGAACACGGACGTCCACACGAGCGTAACGTAACGTCTCAACAACGTCTCTTGAGCGCGCGGATGGAACTTTGCGATCTTGTGCGCGAGTAAGGTGGAGCGCGGGGGAGTGTGTTGAGTGGGTGGGGGTGGGGGGGGTTGATCGGAGCGGGCGCAAGCTTGAAAGTGGAAAGGTGTACGCGATGAAGCTCTCGGGAATGGGGGAAAAACGGAATCGCACGAAATTGCCCGAGTCGGAACGAGGCGCATTGATCCACTACCCGTATCCATCCGTATGGTGGTCGTATGCTTCATACTCCGGTATAGTCATATACCTGGTGAGTGCTGCATGCCTGCCACCGATGCGATGGTTGCCTTCTGCCTCCGTAATTTGACATTAGAACACACACCTTCTAAAAAGCTCGTTCATTTGTCTCCTTCACGTCCTCCGTCCCTATGGCCCTGCGTCCTCTCCAACCCTCCAACCCCGCCCTCTCATCCTCCAAGAGAGTGTGTTCAAATAGTCTAGTACATAGGGACGGTGAAACCCAGTGTCACTTTCATGTAGAGAGCTAAGACACGTAAAACCATGGGCGCAACCATTTGCTGCGTTTTTCCACATTTGTTTACATTAGACGTATTTTGCTTTGTCATCGCGATGAAAATTTTGATTATTTTTGTCCTCCCCCAACAAATTTTGAAAGTTAAATCCAGAACATAGTTTTAAGCACTTCAAACAACAGAAACCCACATTATTCATTTTCTAACTTATCAGTATTTTTGTTTTCGGGGGGGGGGGGGGGGGTTTCGATTGATAAGATCCTACTAAGTTGAAAGAACCAAACAACTAACTGAGATTAAAAATCTGAAAGTTAAAATGAGCACTAGAAAGCCTGCATAAGTGCCGGGGGGGGGCGGTGGTCTCAGGGGGCCAAGCCCCCCCCTCCAGCCCAGCCCTGCCCTTGCTACTTTCGACGTCCACTTTAAACAATTTAAACTCATCCCATAATCCTTCTTATTTATTTTGTGCGCTTATGTATGCAGGTACTTGACCTGATAAAACTACCCGATATCTAGATGAATGGCTAAATATGTGCGGAATAAAACCAATCAGCTGCGCGTGAATAGTTCATTATAAAGTTCAACTAACCCATGGAAAAGAAGCGGGGCTCAATTGAACTTTCCAGATAATCGATACTTTTGTTTAGCGCCGTCAAGTGGAAGAAAAACGATTTTCATTTGATCACCAGCGGCCACTGACAATAGCGATGGCGCTACAAATTTAGCTCAGTAATGCGTCCATTTTGAAGCTCGTTTTCATGATGTTTAACTCTGTAACTCTAAAGTCATAAAATTCAATGTGATAAAACGGCGCTCTGGGGTGAACGATCATTTGAGTTCATAAATATTTGTGGAAGATTGACGGATTGAGAATTCATGAGGGGAGGAAAAAAAAGGAGGGAAAAAACATCGCCGCTAAGCCATCAGAGTTGGAAGACGAAAACAGCCTTATTTGCAGCTCAGCTTATTGTTCCTATCGTAAATATAAAATCCCACAAATACAGGGTGTCTCAGAGGAACGTTCCGCGCTGTCTAAAATGTTTGAATAAGTGTGAATGAAATGGAAAGTTATCTGTCACCCAGCGGGAAACACTTTTTCTTAATGAAACTAAAAGTAGCATGTAATAGGTTATAAACAAGTTTATAAAATGGCAAATCTGGATCAATAACCGTTTCAAAATGTGAAAGGAAAATATTTATAGGATGCCCTCTATAATCTTTTGTATAAAGTATAAAAACCCATGATCGAGTTCCCCCACCCTCACCGTGCGATCGGGAGAGGGCAGTGAAGGAAAAGTCACCCACCATTATCTGAAGAGGTCGCACCCGATTCAAACCAAGCATTCAAATAAATTCACTTAAAGTCGGAGTCGCGAGCTGTCTTGCATTTTTCTTATCTGCTTACTTACAAAAGCCTCGCCTACAGTAATTTTTCCCCCTCGCACAAAAAAAAGGGGGACTCAAAGAGTGAAGAACTTTTTAGAGACGTCGGTATCAGTGTGAAAGTGGTGCTGGAAATTTTGGTCGCTTTGTTACTTAAAAAAAAAAAAAAAAACACAACGTAAAAAAACAGAGATTTAAAACTCCGGAAAATTCCGTCGTAAAGATTGACGAGTACTTTACCCTCGCCGTGGAATACCTCAGATAGAACAAAGGATTATTTTGAGCGTCACGTTGCATACCCCGATATAAAACAAATGCGTAAAAAAGGTTCAAGAGGTTTTTTTTTATTTTTATTCAAAGAAAAAAAGGGAGTGAAATAAGGCGTGCAAAATTTCATCAATTTGTCCTTATCATACAAAAATATTTCTTTCCATTCGAAGATTAGGTACGCGTACGTTTTAGGTACGGTTAGAGACCTTAACTTAGGGTTAGAGTTGTCTCAAAAGTCAAAATAGCACGATTGTAGTCAGAATCAGAGCCGCCTAAAGGTCATACGACTCAGCGACAGTTTGTCGTGGGGCTCCAGGCATGGGCGCCCGCAGAAAAATTTCCAAGGGGGGGGGGCAACATTTTTGAACCTCAAAATAAGGTCTAGGAGACAACCCCCCCCCGGGGGGGGGAGCGAGGGAATTTTTTTTCTCCCATCCAAATGGTGTACCATGACTTTCAAAAGAAAGTATTCTGGTCGAAATTCTCATTCTTGAATTTTTCCGTTGTTTTTAATAGAATTTACGAATTTTCAAGACGTACCATGTCACTCCACTCCGCAATCAATTTAAATGACCATTTTTGGTGCCTTATTCGCACACCTCTTTTTGGGCAATTTTTATACGATGAAATTGCATTAAATACTTATCGTCTCAGAGAAGTTGAACTTTTGAATTTTCCCGGGGGAGGACTTCTGGTCTCCCCTCTCACTGGGGGGAGGGTAGTGTCCCCCCAGCAGACTGATAATGAACGATCGTATCGTAATGCCATCAAGTACGACAATAAATACGTACCTACGTATTGTCGTGTCATTCCATTAGAGCCCCTCAAACTCTGCGAGAATGGGGCTATTGCACACTTTTGCTTTAAGCGATTTAATAGTCGATTATGGCGTAAAAACCTCACAAAATAACGATGGAGGCACTAAAAACTTCCAAAATCCACTCCTAAACTCAATAAACGCAGTTATTAGCGCGAGCGTAATGGTGGCCGAAGGCACTAACAATGGGAGATTCCCATCTAACAATTCTGAAACTCCATCAAGAAGTGACCAATAAGAGACTACTTTCATTTGACACCGATGTCACTAGGTGTTGCGGCACCATTCATCGGATGTGGATCATCACTCTGATGACTAATTACTCTGTGAATCATCCTTGTCAACATAGAAAGAGTGACGAAATTAAGATAGGAATCTCCCATTGTTAGTGCCTTCAGCCACCATTACACTCGCTCAAATAACTGCATTTATTGAGTTAAGGAGTGGATTTTGGAAGTTTTTAGTGCCACCATCGTTATTTCTTGAGGTTTTTACGCCACAATCGACTATTAAATCGCTTATAGCAAAAGTGTGCAATAGCCCCATTCGCCGACAGCTCAAGAGTCATTGGTGAATTATTACCGCAAAAATGGCACGGAAAGGTTTCGGAATGACACCACTCATAAGAATAATAACACGTAATCGATCATCAACTCGATGGTATCACGTTACGATCATTCAATGGTTCATAATCAGCCTGATAACCCTCCACACAGTCCAAATTCAGAGGTTTTTTCGACCCAAATATCAAGTTTACGCCACGTAGTGCAGCAGTCTTACCTGTTCTGTTCTAGTACGTCTATGATCGCCTTCTTATGTTATCCTCGCTGATAGTCCGTTTTCCTTTAGTTGACGAGACAAACCAAATATGACACTAACTCTTATTATTTTAGACAAAAGACACGGAAATTATCCCGGTTTCTCTGGTTGAACAGCACATCAATTAGGGAGCTAACACATATTATTACACACAAAATGATGAAGTAATTTAATTCACGTCAGAAATACAAGGAGCCCGCAGAAGTCCAAAAATGTGAGAGCTGAAAGAGCGAAGTAATTAAGAGGAAATAAGTAGACAAAAAAAAAAGCGCGAGAGTGGGCACTTACCGGCATGACACGGGACACGAGTCGTACGCATGTCAAGATCAAGCGATCAACTAAAAATTGAATTGCGAATTAACAAAATCTTTGATTCAGGGGGAGCTTCGGGCCTTGGCGGGCTGGGATCGCCGAGATCGCTGATCAGCGCACTGCGTCTAGCGGTCAGACAAGGAAGCTCAAGGCTTTGATGATTCTCTCCTTATCTGTGCTCTCAATCAAAAGAAAATGCAGCGCCCAGCGCAGCGCTCTCATAAATTCTCCACTTCGCTCCGCGCCGCCCGCCGCTCAAAAACTGTCCACGCAGCCCACGCTCCTCATAATATGCTGGTTATAGCATGGACAAATTCCAAGAGCTCGGACTTGACAACTTTACTAGGTTCTCAGATTGCATGGAGAATAATTTTACTAGCATAGGCCATTAACGGAATCCTCAGGGTCAGTGCAGAGACAGTACAAACACGGAAAAAATAACAGTTAGAATTTACCATCTGCATAGCTGATTTTGGAGTCTGCTCTCGAGTATGGTAAATTTTACCATCATATGGTAAATGCAACGTACCTTATGGTGAAATGCTTCAACAGGTTATCGTAATTTACCTCAAGGTACGTTGCATTTACCATATGGAAAAAATTACCATACCTCATAGCAGACTCCAAACTCAGCTATGCAGATGGAAAATTCTACCAGTCTCTTTTTTCCGTGCATGGTAGGCCAAAAGTACCGCACCTCTCCTTAACTTTTGAACGGCTGCAGAAAAAAAAAAAAACCAAACTTGGGTGATTTTTATAACTTAAAAAAAACTATCTTTTGAGGGGGTCAAAATTTTAAAGTCCCCGCTTTAAAGAGGGTAACCGATCCCCAACTCAACATTTTTAAATAGCACCCTCCACCTTGTGATACATCATTTGAAAGGGCATACAATTCTAAGACTTTTCGCGCAAACCGAAGGTCGAAATCGTTTTTCATTTTCGAAAAATCGAAAGGTCAAAGTTTGATATGGACCCTTTTTCAAAAAATCTTACTTACTTTGAGGCGGTATTTAAAAAACTAGGAATCTAAAACACTTCAAACAACAAGCCCTTTTTTGGAAAAAATACGGCTTTAAAGCTTTAGTCAAAGTTAGGATTTAGTGCCCTCGTAAAGTTTTAAAGTTATGGTCCCTCAGGGGGGGGGATATCTAAAAAACTCTGTAAGACAATCCCTATCCGTTGGTACATTGATCAAAAAAACATTAAAAACTGAACATTTTGGCGAAAACTAGAGGTCGATATCGTCATTTAAATTCGAGATATCGAATTTTGTAAATAGAATTTTGACATTTGCGGAGCAGTGTACTATCGACGACTTAAAGATAGTTGCGAGATTTTCACACACATTCAGTCATGGGGGGGAGTGTGGGACTGATCTGCAAAACGGCTTTCCCGCCCCAACTGCACTGGCCTCTCGCCGCGCCAGAAAGGTGTGAGGAGCCTGAAGAGTGGCCGAACCGGAACCTTGAAGGCGAAACTTAGCTCGTGAAAATCTCGCGACAATCTTTATTTGTCGATAGTACATATCATGCACTCTACCAAAGTTTTTTGCGACGAATATATCCAATAAAAAATCACTGCCAACCTACGCATGCATACAGTGGATGACACGAAACTGGATCGTGTCTTCCGAACTTTTCGGTGTTTTCAGGCATTGAATTCAAAATTGAATTCATGCCATCGATGCTCCGAAAACACCTAAAAACACCATTGAGTTTCCTCAGATCGGTAGGTAGGTTATAGGTTGGTATTGATAATCATATTCGATCACGAAACTTCGCTTCTGCACAGCGTATTCACACTTTGTGCATGGAATCGTTGACCCATATCAAACGGGAAAAGGATGAAGAATGAACGAAGGAACCTACATTCTAAAGAAAATATTTTATTGCCTGACTTTTATATCAATGACTCTAAATTCCACTGAGATGCAAGAAACCGTCTGACTCCGTTCCATCATTCGAGTTCAAAATTTCCCCAAAGAACCCTGTTGTCACTGCGATTTAAAAACGTTATTAAATCTTCCGGTATTACGACTGCGTTCGTCACAAGGTAGCGATTCTATTAACATTGGAATAAAATAATCAATAGTATTTTACCTAATCATTAGGTATGTGAAGGGTACATCAACATAAGATCAAAATTCGTCATTTCTTTATAAACGGAAAGTCTTGTTTATTGCTCTGCTAATTCGTTCGTAGTTTTACAGTAAGTGCATTTGATTGAAAAGAGAAAAATTATTTTTTCGATCAAATAAGTTTTTTGGTTTTGACTTTTAAGAGTTCAATTTTTCCCAAAACTTTTTTTTACATTAATTATTTCAGCCACGGTGCATCCAACGATTCAATTAAAATGATTTAAATTGTGTTTCACTGAGATTAAAAAGCTGTCTCACATGTCCTCTAGTTGTTATGGGTCGGTTTATTAAGTTTTTTTTAAAAAGTTTTTATCGCTGAAAATAATATCTCAGAATCCTGACCTTTTTTATAGGACACGATAATGGCGGTGAGTGTGCGCGAAGTAAATCCTTAGAGATCGGTAAAATTTATACATCCTGCAAAAATCTTCCCACTTCCATGTGCTGAAGTATTCGCACGTGTCCGGATTTGATTTATCTTTTCATTTTTCAATTCGGATTAGGAGCTGCAACAAAAACCTTCAAATATCATTTTACCTCTCGCTCATAATTGGCAAAATGCAGTTTATAGTAATTTCATTAAAATTAAGCCGCTTATCATTTGATTGTGAAGTTAGAAAACATTGATAATTGAGAGGAAGCTAGTTTCAAATGGACCAAAAGTTTGTATGGATAATTGTAAGCAACTAACCAAGCAAAGCTGATTGTCATGCAAGATCCAACACTTTAAATTTTAGAAAAACATGCTACGATAGTTATGCTAAGCTGCGTTCCATCGCGACAACGATTTGGCAAAGCCAAAAAAAACCCCCCAAATTTAAGAGTAAAAGTGCGATTCCGCCGCCGCCCGCCGCTCTCCTTAAAGCCAAAAACGTAGTTGATTATTATTTCATGAATGTTCAAAAAAATAAAAGGCACGCACCAAAGGTATTATCTATCCATAGGTACATCTGAAATCGATCACTGTTGAATTTAATACCATAAATTTTCTTGAGGCTATATCTTCGATTCTCCACCCTTTCCGCCAGCATTGTTGGCGCAACAGAGCCCCCCCCCCCATTTAAAAGAATGCAAAACAATTAATTCTACGGGAAGCTGTCGGTAGAAAGTGGAAATGTCCATTGACAAAAGGTCCAACTACAGAAACGTCCAATGTAAAAATGTCCAATTAAAAATGGCCATGAAATTTTGGGCCATAAATAAAAAAGTCCAGTACCGAATAATGTCCTCTGTAAGAAATACCCGCCTTAAAAAAAAGTCCACGCCATCGGCTGGAAATCTGAATTACGTCCAATTTGAACTATTTCCGAGCCATGCAATCAAGCAATAGCCGCTCATGGGGGCTGTGGATTATGCAGTTTTTAGGATTTGTCGGGCATTTCTAGGCGTTTTTGGGCCTATCCGTCGATTCTATCAGTTGAAGGGGGCGCCTTCTGATGAGGCTCCTAGTAATTTGAGCAAAAAAAAAAAAAATCGAAAATTTCGACATTTTTTTTTTTCTCAACTTATTAGGGGCCTCATAAGAAGGCCCCCCCCCCCCCAACCCAAAAACTCAAAAAAATGCATAAAAACCCCGTGCCTCCCATGAGCGCGTGACCATAACCTCCAACTTTGGGCCCCCTGGTATGAATCAAGCAAAAACAAAGATTCATTAAAACTCATTATTGAAGTCTCATATGTTTTCTGTAGAACTACCATGGCAACCAATGGAGCTGTTGCAAACTTTTGCTACAGGCTTTTTAATAGTTGATTAGGCGGTAATACCCTGTAAAAAAAACGATTAGCGCACTAAGAAATCACGAAATCCACTCCTAAACTCACAAAATGCTTTTAAATGCGAGACCGTAATGGCGGCCGAGGCCGCGGTTTTCTAATGGCGATTATATGCTTCTTCTTCTTCTTGTGTGGTGTTGCGAGAACAGGGGTTTTAAGTGTGAAAAATTTCATATGAAATTTATGAAATTTCCTTGAAATTTCACATGAAATTTCACGAAGCTGTGAAATTTATGAAAATTTTTTAAATTTACTCCCATTCGTCGTTTCTTATGATTCTTTTCTACTCTGAAGAGCAATTCGTCTAATTTTCAGCATGAAATAATTGATATCTGTTTGTAATAACGCCCTCCCAAAGATTACTATGTATAAGTATTTCACTATGGTAAATGTTCATTTTATCATAAGGTAAACAACCCAGGGCATCCCTAAATTTTGCATCAGTTACTTGAAGGTTATTTTTCAAATTTTTTAAGTTCTCAATAAAGTTTTATTCCCAGCATCATTTTCATTTTATTTATTTTTTATTTTTTGCATTCCCCACCTTACTTAATGCTATAATTTTTACACTTACATGTATCGTGAAAATGTTTGTTCAAATCATAATTATTGTTGAATAATATAAGAGCCATCGGCAGAAAAAGGGGGGGGGGGGGGGGGTGAAAGGGGTACCCCCCCCCTCCCACGTTCTACCTGAAAAGGGAGGGAAGGAAGGGGAAAAAAAAGAGAGAAAAAAAAAAACGGGGCAACGGGGTAACGGGGGAGAGATAAAAATCCTAAATCCCCTCCCCCCCCCCTTTGCGAGGGCTGGATCCTTAAAGATGAGGGCTTTGGACTCTCATTTTACCAGAATTGTATTTTACACAGTAATTACTTGGTAAAATCTCTAGAGCCCACCAACATTTAGACTAATTTCAAATTGAGAATAAAATTTATTTATTTATTTTTGCTTGCACTGGCTGGCAGTGATGTTAAAAGAAGGCAACAAAAAGCTAAAAATAGCATCAATAGTTTTTTTTCTCATTTTTGGTGAGGCAAAGCAACCGAAAGGAAGTTCTACGCATTTGCGAAGTATTTTTCCGTATTTTTCATAAATTTCAGAAATTTCATGAAATATCACGTGAAATTTCACGATTTTATTTTTCATGAAATTTTCGAACCCTGTGCGAGAACACCTCGTGTAGATGGCGCTGATTGAAGATAGGGAACCCCAATGAAAACCGCGGCCCCGGCCGCCATTACGGTCTCGCGTTTAAAAGCATTTTGTGAGTTTAGGAGTGAATTTCGTGATTTTCTAATACGCTATTCGTTATTTTTACAGGGTATTTCCCCATAATCAACGATTAAAAAGCCTGTAGCAAAAGTTTGCAACAGCTCCATTGTGGGAAATTACGAAGAATATCGGGCTCAGGATAGGCTGAAAGTTTATTTAAGAGCATGTTCTTACTATCTTAAACAACCTTCCAACGCGGACAACGCAGAGGATCCTGCTGCTGCACCTTAAGCATGTAAGTTCCTGTTCGTTACTTTTACGTACCATAACCCAACGCAACCTAACTTTCCGTTTCTATGACTGGACTTTTTCACATACCGGACAACAACGTTTTAGAACTTTTCTTCAGGTGGACATTTCTTACATAGGACATTATTGGGTACTGGACAAATTTGCTCATGGACCAAATTTCATGGACATTTTATGATTGGACATTTTTATATTGGACGTTCCTGTAGTTGGACATTTTTCATTGGACATTTCCACTATCAACCAAGCTGTCAGCCTCTTCAAGAGTCGTTTGTTTTATCTAAGCTTAAATGGAAAACTGCGTAATTGTCAAATCGTACGAGCCGCCAGTGCTCGCCAGACCCATGAACAAAGGCAGGACCTTATGAGGTCATTACTTATAAGTCTACCTGGACCCATCCTTGCTTTGAGGCTGCAAAAAAGGGTAGGTGTACCAATCCAAATCGAGAGGATCATATTTTTCAAAAAATGTGTTGCTTTGGAAACGCCCCCTTTGGAGGGGGGTGGGGGCAACACGTCCACTCGCACATCTGTGGCAAATACCCCTCTATCGCCCTGCTTACTTCCATGCATATAAAAAATTGGTATGTATCACGTATGTATATTTATACGCGTGTACAAGTATATACAACCATCCATGAAAATTAAGTTTTTACAACAAAGTAGAGCCGAAACAGCCTTTTAAAATAGGTACCCCAATAGCATAAAAAGTTAGTAAAAAGTTAAACCTTGTAGGTATTGGTTAAGTAATTTTAACCGCGGTATGTAGGGAAAGGTTGAAAAAGTGTATCTTTTTCACATTTTTACATTTTGTTATATAAATGTTATAAATTAATATTTTGAAGGTGGTAAAAGTCAGTGGCGTAGCGTGCTATTTGACAACGTTGTATTTTTCCCGTTTAAACCCCATGCAATAGGTCGAATGCGAAGCTATTCACCGAAAACCAAATAGCTCGATCATTTTCATGAGTTTAAATGGAAAAACCGCAACGTTGCCAAATTGCACGCTACACCACTGGCAAAAGTCATCATACAGCTAAAACTTTTTCTATATTCTTTGAATCCTCCAACTCAGAGACTTGCCTCAAATAAAGTCCATCATACAGCTTATTTAATTTTATTTACTCTTTATTTAAACTTTAGTTAACCGTGAACAAAATCGTTCCCCTCTAACTGCAGAGCATTACCAATGAGCTATAACTTTAGAGTGGCAGCGGGCTGGTCCACCTTGTGCCACCCAGGGTAGAAGGAATCCCGGGAAAAAGCGGAATGTGGACGGCAGATTCCAAGGTTTGAGGTTAAATTTTGTAGGTCGCGGGTAGGTCGTTTCCGGCGATGCCCGAGTTTGTTTATGGAACAACCGGAAACGACCAACAAAATCTAACCTCAAAATCGATTTTTACGGCAAGATGGCGGCGCCCTAGGTGACAACAATGAACCAGCGGAACGTTCCTTGATGTGCCACTCTAAAGTTATAGCTCATTGAGCATTACATAAAATTCGCAGTTTGGGCCGGAATAATTTTTTAGCTCTCCGGAGCAAGTTGCAACGGTACCAAAGCACCGATGAGGTAGAGTAAAAGCAAGAAGAAAGGCTGTTAATTTATCGAAGTAGTGTTTCGGTACAACTTCAACTTGCTCTTCGTTTTTTTCAGTGATAGGCGCAAGAAAGGTTGACCCTGCGTGCTATAACATATACATATACTACTAATAAAGTAAAAAGGACGAAGAATGACGAACGAAATCTAATCTCAGAAGAAAATTCTTTATTGTCTGATTTTTCTATCAATTACTCTAAATTCTATCAAGACACAAGAAATTGGAATTGGCCGGTCTCGTTCCATCATTCGGACTCGAAATTTCCAAAGAACCCTGGTGCCACTGCGAGTCAGATACATTAAAATGTCTTCAGGATTTACGACAGCGTTGGTCACGACATAGTGATTCTATCAAAATTAGAATATAATTGTTAAAATAATTATTTGCTTATCAATGTGTATACCCAAGGCATGTGTAAGGTATAAATATAAGTTTATAATTTATTTATTTTTTCAAAATTTTCCGCAAAGTATATTATATAAGGTAGCGTCTGTTGTCTTTCCGTTTTACATAGAAGTGCACAAAATCGAAGAAGAAGAATGGCTGAAGATTGAGAGCCTGACTATTTAATATTTATCCGACTAACAAAACTGTAAATCCCTAGTGGCATCACTAAATTTTTGCGTCACTTGTGGGGAAGGGGGGGGGGTGTTGTGAGATTCCTTGTGGAGAGTGTGGGGGTTTATCAAGCCAATGTTCACGCTATTCTTAAAGAGGATTATAGCATGTTTCCTTAGCCTCTGTACAAGGAAATGACATAGGTTCGTGTAAATATTGATTAACCAATCAAATTCAAAAGCAAAGATTTTCATTTTTTGGTCTATTTAGACATCGGTAACGATTCAGCTTTATTTTGATCTGAAATATACACTCTGAGATTGTGGGGGGAAAAAACAAAACAAAACAAAAAAACGTATGAGTGTTATCCTTCGACCTTCCCCTTTCCCCTCTTAATTTTCTCCTCCTTTACCCCCTCCCCCCCCTCATCCTATTTCTTTCTTTTTCTACGAGGGTCTTTCAATAAGTAAGTCCCCCCCCCGCCAAATCCACAGTTTTGATTTAAAAAAAAAAAAAAAAAAAAAAAAAAAAAAAAAAAAAAAAACCTGACAAAAATGTATAGGTAATAACCTTGAGGATATTTTGAATCGATCATCGATATGCGCAATCGGACTCACAGTCGGAGCATTAGCACGTCCGGCAGACGAGTTTAACCTCGCTGCGCGCGCGCGCGTCGCGTCAGCGCTCCCGCCAAATTTTTGAATGCTGTGCACAACTGCTCGACTTATATCTTTACCACTGGTTTCAATCGTTTTTTGAGACAGTGAAGGAGTTCTCCCTGAGGAACACTTTGAAAAAGATAAAACAGTGAGCTCAGAATATTATTGTGACATTTAAAAAAAAAAAAAAAAATTGCGAAGAGCGATGCAAAACAAACGGCGCGGAAAGTTGACAAAAAGCGTCCTGCTTTTCCACGAAAATGCGCGTCCCCACGTCTCAACTCCAACGAAGGAGCTTTTAAAGTCGTTTAAGTGGGAAATTTTTCCCATCCACCATATACTCTTCCGGCTTAGCTCCCTCAGATTATCACTTGTTTTCTTTCTATAAAAACCGAATTTGGAGGTGAACAGTTCGGAACGACGGAAGATGTGAAGACGCAATTTCTTCAATGATCGCAGCCGATCATTTTTCTGAAGGTCCCCCCTTGAGCCCCCTAACCTTAAAACGGCCGCCATTTTGGAACGGGGTTGTTTTTACGACTTTTGGGGGCATCACTTTTTTTCGTCTCTGAAAGACCTTTCAAATGATGTATCACAAACCATATCTTTACATTTGAAAATTTTTACGTAGGGCCCCCCGAAGCCCCAAAATTTTGGGGTGAGGGGGCCTTGTACCCTTTTTCACAAAAAATAGGCATGTGATACATCAAAAGAAAGTCCTTGGTCTGCCCTTTCAGAAACTTCTTAGTTTTTTGAAATCCAATGATTTGGAGGGTCACAGCGGCCAATCAAAGATCACCCCTAAACTTTTTGAAAACCACCCCTAACTCAAAAAAGGGTGGTTTTTAGAAAAAAAAAAACTTCGACATGAAAAAGTTTTATTTTTTTATGCCGTATTAGATTCCCATGTCAAAACATACCCTTTCCATTTGATTTTTTCGAGATACGGGTACCCACCCCCCTAAATAATCCCAAGGGGTGGTTTTGGGGGCTGAAAATATTTTCCCCAAATTCTTTGGGGTCGATATACGTTTCATGTGTTTTACCGAATTTTCATATTTACCTTAGTTTGGTCACAATAAAAGCTGGCCAGGTGGTCTGAAACACCCTGTATATTTTGTTCAGATGTTTCTGATCAAAACTGTGAATTTGGTGAGGGGGAGGGAACTTACTTATTGAAAAACCCTCGAATCTCTACCTTTCTTTTTCTTTCTCTTATTTTCTTCCTTTTACTTTTTCACATGTTAACCTTCCTTGTTATTATTCTATTCACCGTTGGAGGGGGGCATTAGCCCCCTCGCCTCCCCTTCTCTTAGTGACGCCACTGTCAGAGGATTCGAACACGCATTTCGTGAACCCCTTCTCGATCCAGTAGCCCAAGGAGGAAGTCTCTATCCCTCTCTTGTCTCCGTTGAAACACACGTGTTAAACAAAGATAGACAAGGCGACGAAACCACCTCTGTCCATCCTTTTCCTACTGACACATAATTCAAAGGGAGCACGAGAGAGGCGGAAAAGATCCTGTCCAGGAGCCACTGTCTTGATCCATGCCCCAGAGATCGTTAATTCTTACATCAAATTAATACCTCAGACTCCTAACCTTTTGTATCGGACATAATATTGGTGGCGTGTGCGCGCGATGGAAGTCCTTGGTGAAAGGTAAAATTTGATACGTTCTGCAAAAATCTTCCCACTTCCATGTACCGAAGTATTCGCAAGTGTCTGGATTTGATTTGTCTTTGCATTTTTCAATTCGGAATATGAGCTGCAACAACAATCCTTCAAACATTATTTTATTTCTCACTCGTGAGAGGCACTATCAAGCATATGGGCATGGGCAGACCCAGAATGGATTCGAGTAATGATAAGGGCTAAGGTGACATCACCAAGGACGGGTTTAGGGGGGGGGAGAGATTTCCTAGTAGGGAGGTCTGAGGCAAGGGGCCCTCCCCCAGAAGATTTTTTTAAAATTCAGCTGATTTTGAGACCCAGAATAAAACTGCGCTTTAACTCAAAAACTTGAGATGATGGGTCTGTCGCAAACTTTTGCTACACCGATTAAGAGAGTATAATCCAATGTAAAATCGCCTGAAAAGTCCATTGGTGATATCAGAAAGTCATAAAATGCAATAATAAACTCACAAGAGGCGTTTAATGAAATCCAAGATGGCGGAGAAATATCGAGCAATTTGTATGCATGCACCACGAACATCCAAGGATAGCCAACTTCACAATATCGATCACAATACCAATATATCACAACGTAAACAAACACATAACCTCTAACTCCAGTGAGGTTGTCAAAGTTGGCTGTCCTCGGATGTTCGTGGTGCATCAGTGGCGGCTCGCCTAAGGAGGCAAGGGAGGCTGTGCCTCCCCAGACATTCAGAGGTAAGAAAAAATAACGATGACAAGACAGTAACGAGAGACAACATATTAAAATTAGGCAATCACAATGTCTGTGACTCTAAAACTTAAGTCAATCTTCACTAGGAGAGAGCGCCAGAGAAGGAAGTTATAAGCGGGCGGGCAACGAGACCTCAGAGTCGCGAAACGACAGCAGTCAGCAGTCAGCAGTGCCAGAGTCTGTGCCTCGTCGCCTCGTCGAGAGGCACAGACTCCGAGTCGGTCCAGGGACCCTGAGACGATGACAATTGAAAAGTGAGAAGAGCCCGTATCAGGGGTATTCTCGTCGAACTGGAGTGCAGGTAGCGGCCTACCCCTTCTCGAACAAAATAAAACGCAGAGAGGGGAAACGGACCTCTTTTCTGTTCTGCGTTTTCGAACGCATGCTACCCCGGAGACCTTTCAGTGATGCGTTATAGCATGAGGACAATTTCCCCTCATTCCTTCTATATCATTTTGCATGATGACAATTCAGTATGAATTCCTCTCATATTATTTTTGTGAGAAGACTTGCCATCTGACTCCTTGTTCTCTCATCGCCCAAGATCAGGTTTGGAGAGCAATTCGGAGGGCAATTCTTTTAGCCATCCGGATAGGAATTCGGATGGCAATTCAGTGCACTCATTTCGCATCCACATTTACATTTCACCTTTGATTTTTCTCTGCCGTTCCTTGCTGTGTATTTCTCTCTTCTCGCCGTGTTTCCTTTGCGTATGATGAATCTCGCGCCGCTTCGCCTCTCATACACCGCCCTCTCTTTGTTAAGTACCCGTCTATCGGCCTATCTTCCTTCGCCCTCCCACCACTCACCCCTATTGTCTTAACTTGTCTTGTCTCCCTCAACAAGTTTTACTTTCTCCTTTCATCTATTGTAACTATGACCACCGCAATCACGCATATGGAAACTGCGGCGTTAGTAGAATAAACGCAAATATTTTCGTTTGTTAATATCTCTTGACCTACTGGACCGATTTTAATGAACTTTTTTGTAATCTTCTCGAAATTTTCTCCACTATCGTTCGAAGGGAGGGGAAAAATCAACCCCGATATCAGCGCTGTAAATAAATGTCACAAAGTGTGGCGCATCTGGGCATTTTTCTTGCATTTGATCATTTGATTTTTTCCCCATTTTAGAGGTTCTTACGAGATTTCTGATGACCTTATTCTGTATAGATAAAAATGAATGTGACAATGAAATTAGGATGATTTTTTACGCCTCCATATTGTATGGTGACTGGCTTAACCTCGCGCATTAATTATCTGAAAAATATGTGGTTCTTAAGTCTTTGGGTTCGGTTCCTCAAAAAATCGGCATCTTCTCTTCAGTCAGAGAGTCTAATGTGCATTTTAACCATCAACAGTTAATTACGAGGGGCGTTCAATAAGTAAGTATCCCCCCCCCCTCTAAAATCCACGAAAATGGACCAAATAAAAAAAACTTTAGACGAAAATCTTCCTTAGGATATACTGAATCCAGCTATTTAAGAATTAACGCAATCGGTTAAAATGCGGCCGCACACGGGCCGCGGATGCGCGTTGCGGCGTGAGCCGCTCCCGCCGGCTCGGCCGAATTTTTAGTAGCGCGCGGCTAGAGAGGCTTCTCTTCAAACATTCATACATTTAATGAGGAGGGGAAAAAATCATTGGTTAAAAACATGAGTTGGGCTTACCTTATTTCTCCACATATCCACCTTTTCGGTCCAATGTTTGCATATCTCAAGGCGGAACTTGGTGGTGTGCATTTTGAATCTGTGGAGGAGGTCAAAAATGCTTGCAGCACTTTTTTCAAGAATCAGCCCAAGGATTTCTACGCGCGAGGCATCAAAAAGTTGGAGTCTCGATATCAGACCTGTTTGGACCGAAAAGGTGGATATGTGGAGAAATAAGGTAAGCCCAACTCATGTTTTTAACCGATGATTTTTTTCCCCTCCCCGGTTGTTGATTAAATGTATGAACGTTTGAAGAGAAGCCTCTCTAGCTGCGCGCTACTAAAAATTCGGCCGAGCCGGCGGGAGCGGCTCACGCCGCAACGCGCATCCGCGGCCCGTGTGCGGCCGCATTTTATCCGATTGCGTTGATTCTTAAATAGCTGGATTCAGTATATCCTAAGGAAGATTTTCATCTAAAGTTTTTTAAATTTGGTCCATTTTCGTGGATTTTAGAGGGGGGGGGGATACTTACTTATTGAACGCCCCTCGTAAAACAATACAAATTCGAAAACAACTACCACATTGAACACTAGATCCGACTTGTGCAAAGGGTGGAAAACACCGCAAAAATTACCCGGAATTTTATTTTCGAATTTGTATTTTCCTGTTATGTTTTCAATAATGTGATTTGTATAACCCATCAAGCTCCTCATTACCTAAAAAATAAATATACAGGGTGTTTCACGTAACCTGCTCACTATGGTTTTCATGAACGAGTGACGGTAAAAAAATCTGGAAAAATTGGTTTTATAGGAACTTGGACTAAAAATTTCATTTAAAAATACTGCCACAACCCAAAATTTGGTTTTTGGGGGGTTTTCAGGGGGGCGCACCCCCCTAATCTCGAGATTTTCAAATAGCAAGCTCTATCTTGCGATACCTCATTTGAAAGAGGGTAAAATTCTAAGCATTTTGGCTTAAACCGAAAGTCGATATCTTTTTTCGTTTTCGAGATATCGAAGGTCGAAATTCGTTAATGGACCAATTTTCGAAAATTCTTAACTCCTACAAACATAGTCGTAAAACAAGAAACTGCACATGTAAAATGCTCTACTTGAAGAGTAATTTCAAGAAAAAAATACGAATTTACAATCGAATAAACCGAAAGTCGACTTTTAGGCACCTTAATATTTTTGGCGGGAAAACCCCCATTTCTCAAAATTTTCAAAAGGCAGCCCATATCTTTTAATACCTCATTCGAAAAGGCGTAAAAAGTAGTGCATTTTGGCGCAATCAAGAGTCAAATATCGTTTTTCTAATTCGATATATCAAAAATCGAAGTTCGACTTAGACCATTTTTCGACCCTGCTAAAAAACGGATCCTATCGTGTGATACATCATTCAAAAGCACATAAAAAACCAAGAATTTTAGTGCAAACCGGAAGTCAATACCTTTTTTCGCGGTCGAGATATTGCAAGTCAAAATTTAGTCTCTGGTTAGGGCTTACCTTAAATTTTGACTTGCGATATCTCGACCAAAAAAAGGTATTGACTTCCGGTTTGCACTAAAATTCTTGGTTTTTTATGTGCTTTTGAATGATGTATCACACGATAGGATCCGTTTTTTACAGTGTCGAAAAATTGTCTAAATCGAACTTCGATTTTCGATTTATCGAATTAGAAAAACGATATTGGACTCTTGATTGCGCCAAAATGCACTACTTTTTACGCCTTTTCGAATTAGGTTTTAAAAAGATAGGGGTTGCCATTTGAAAATTTTGAGAAATGGGGGTTTTCCCGCCAAAATGTTAAGGTGCCTAAAAGTCGACTTTCGGTTTATTCGATTGTAAATTCGTATTTTTTTCTTGAAAGTACTCTTCAAGTAGAGCATTTTACATGTGCGGTTTTTTGTTTTACGACTATGTTTGTAGGAGTTAAGAATTTTCGAAAATAGGTCCATTATCGAACTTCGACCTTCGATATCTCGAAAACGAAACGGCTCGGCTCCGGGATACTTCGCGTAGTGGCTAACAGCCCGTGGCTGGGCTCTGCTGGCTACCACATATCCGCTAGGTAGCCGCATACTAGCCGGGATACGAGCTCGCCTCAACTCGCCCAGGATCGGAGGACAATAGGCCTATTCTTCCTATTGTTTTCATTGTCCTTTTTTCTGAAAAGGCGATACCCGTATTTTGGGAGTTACAGATTTTCCTCTTCGACTGCGCCGAGCTGGAATATTTGACTCATTCACTTCATGGCCACTTCTCCTTCGTTCAATATTTTCTTCGATAGTCTCTAGATGGTACCGTTCTAGAATTCATCCCTTTATTGTCTCGATGCAGAAAAGATTATGAATAGCAGCACTTTCCAATGTACATAGATATACAATATCACAGGATAATGTAATCTTTTTTGCACGGATGCATTAAATGGTTGAATTCTAGAACGCTACCATTGGATGGGTTTGGTTGGATCGGATGGAAGAGTGAATATATGTATGTATGTTTTTGTACTTATTGTTAGCTTTGCCATATCGATGAGGATTTTAATTATTTCTTCGCGTAAACATGTTTTGACGCATTTTATTTTGCTCGTACACTATCAAAATTTGCTCTCTTTGATTCTGTTCTTGGACCGTTATGAGCTTCATGATAGTTTAAACGGCATTTTTTGAATCTCTGCGATGCATGGCAAGTTTTGGCGTTTGGGATTCACAGAGTCAAAAACAGAATCAAATGGAGCAAGTTTTGAGCGTTCAATTAACAAAACTATAGGGGGGGGCACCCCCCCCCCCCTCCGGCAGTATCTTTAGTATATTTGTTTTAAATATTCCGAAATCCACTCCTAAACTCAATAAACGATTTTATTTGCGGGAGTGTAATGGTGACATAGGGCAGTAATAATGAGAGATCCCTATTCTAATTTTGTCACACTCTCTATGCTGATAAGGTTGATTTACAGAGTAATTAGACATCAGAGTAGATAGTGATCCACATCCGAAGAATGGTACAGTAACATCTAATGACACCGTTGCCAAATGAAATTCGTCTATTATTAGTCACTTCTTCACGGAGTCACAGTATTGTTATATGGGAATCTCCCATCATTACTGCTCCAAGCCACCATTACGCTGGCGCTAATAAAAGCGTTTATTGAGGTTAGGAGTGGATTGCGGAAGTTTTTAGTGCTGTAATCGTGATTTGTGGAGGTTTTTGCACCAGAATCGACTATTAAATCGCTTATAGCAAACTTTTGCAACAGCCAGTGGCGGCTCGTGCAATTATGGGTTATAGGACATTTCGTCAACGACTTTTTGTCCGGATCCAAATTCGTCTAGGCGTTTAACGTCCACGCATGTATGAAGGCAAGAAAAGATAGGTCTATGCGTTTAATTTTGGTCCATATCATATGTTTGATTTTACTGAACATTTGTAATTTTTTACAACAGTTTAGAACATCTATGAAAAATAATCAAACTGCATGGAAAATAACTTATGGAAACATTGAAAATAAGAAAATGGAAGGTATATGAAGGTGCTGCTATGGTAACTTCATTTTTTGTGGAGTGATTCTTGTCCTTACCGATGTCATTCTATTTTTTCTTTATTTTTTTCCAATTTTTCTGTTGCCAAAATTTGTTTAAAATGTCACAATTTTTGTAAAACCCACAGCTGCCGCTCATAAGGCTCCCAACGAATGATCATTTGACTTTTATCAAAAAGTATACAAAAATTATGATTTTTCCCATTTTTTGCAATATTTCCTGTATGGAGTTGGTGTTTTTACTTGGACCAATAAACTTTGGACATTATTTACTAAGTGGACCAACATGTTGCTGCCGAAAAAACGCAGAGACGTAAACAGTTGGACGAAACATGCGAGCGGACAAAAAGTCGTTGACGAAATGTCCTGAAACCCAATTAGGCAACCATGCTTATTTGTCATTTAAACCTATGCAAAGGTATCAAAACCTTGGGGGCGCAATTGAACCTCCTGAAGATCGATTGTTTTACATAACTTTAAATGGAAAAATAACGCTGTTACCACATTGCACGAGCCGCCACTGGCAACAGCCCTATTGTAAAGGCTTATCCGGCATATGTGTGAAATGGCTTTGCTTTAAAATTAAAAAAAAAAACAAAAAAACAAAAAAAAAAACACCTCCATGAGCCAATCAGACTGAGATTAGGTATCTTTTAATCGAGAAGGAAGGGGTCGGGTCAACAAAACAGACGAAAAGAAAATCAAAGAGGGGGGGGGGGGGGGAATTGTGCATACATGCTTGAAATGCATAAAAAACGAAATTAAAGTGGTGGGTTTTTGGGGGGTATTTGGGGGTTTTTAAATGGTTTTTTTTTGGGTTGGGCAAAATAGGGCGAACCCTGCTGTGAATGTCATCTGAGGAAAAGTCAAATTAGAAACAGTTATAGATACGACGAAATAGATAAAATGTTTGCCCAAAGAGCCTTAATTCGTCAAAACTTGGGCAAATTGACTCCTCAGTTCTCAGGGCCCCCCAGACACTTTTTTTTTAAACGTACCTAATGCTAGGTACGTTTATTTTAAATAATTCAATTAACGTACACTCACATAGATGGATGTTTCAAAAAATAATTCTGTGAGGGTAATGAGGAGTCAATTTCGACTAATTATGACCCTTTGGGGATAAATTTCATCCATTTTGTCGTATTTGTAACCGTTACTAATTTGACTTTTGCACAGATAACATTCATAGTCAGCCATGGAGCTGTTGCAAACTTTTGCTACAGGCTTATTAATAGTGTTTAGGGGGAAATACCCTGAAAAAATAACGATTAGCGCACTAAAAAATCACGAAATCCATCCTAAACTCACAAAATGTTTTTAAACGCGAGACCGAAATGGCGGTCGCGGGCCGCGGTTTGCTTTGGGGTTTCCCCTATCTTCAATCAGCGCCATCTACAGGAGGTAGTCTCGCAACACCACACAAGAAAAGAAGAAGTATACAATTGCCATAAAAAAACCGCGGCCCGCGACTGCCATTACGGTCTCGCGTTTAAAAGCATTTTGTGAGTTTAGGAGTGGATTTCGTGATTTTTTAGTGCGCTAATCGTTATTTTTACAGGGTATTACCCCATGATCACTATTAATAAGCCTGTAGCAAAAGTTTGAAACAGCTCCATTCTCGGTATTGCTCCTTCCAAAATGATGGTCCAGTTGGACAAACCCCCCGTGAATGCAACGGCTCTAGAACTCAAAGACTCAGCGCGACAATCCTGCCGCGTTGCAAAGGAGTGCTTTTTTTACCTGACTCGCCAAGTTTCTTCTTATCCAGGACAGAGTAAAATTTGCAACGCTGCACGCATAGAAACTTAGAGCATAGTCTGTTTACTATTTGACTGCAGTTGGCAGAAAATATTAAAATGCGTAAATGACCACGTTGAGGTCGGCCCTGGCCAGGGCCCGTTCAGCACTCCTGTGTACTCGTCGGACTCATTGTTTGATTTTTTAATAACTGACTTTAAATTTAAATTCTGCTCGACATGCTTGAAAAATGATACCAATCGGTGGCTCAATAAGAAATTTTTTGAAAGATTCCGGCAGTCTGAAATCACTCAATCAGGAATGCCGCAATCTTTAAAAAATTACATCTTGAGCCGCCGTTTGGTATAAATTTTTTAAGCACAATGAGCAGAGTTTGAATTTAAAGTAATTTATGAAAAAATCGCGAATCCCGGGAAAAAATTTAAATTTTGAGTTGGTAGTAAAAATGAGGAGTGAAAAAGGGTCCGAGCCGACGAAGTGTCAAACAATGAGTCCGAAGACAGTCCGAACTACCTGACTAGCTTATCCTTATCCTGAGAACAGAGTATATTGTCTTCTTGGCCGACGCTCTTTTGTCCGGCTGGTTTTCACTGTGTCAGGCCCCTTTTTTCACCAGTAGTGAGCGAATCCC
Organism: Trialeurodes vaporariorum; assembly: GCA_011764245.1. Lineage (NCBI taxonomy): Eukaryota > Metazoa > Arthropoda > Insecta > Hemiptera > Aleyrodidae > Trialeurodes > Trialeurodes vaporariorum. The sequence goes on from VMOF01000388.1 coordinate 17,040,652, forward strand.
GGCAGAAAATAAAATTTTTTTGCTGCTTACAATTTTTGAGTTTTTGACTTGAAATTCGCATTCGGCTAGATGTGTCGCGGAAATTGATACCAATTGTCGGGAGTAAAATTGATTTTTAACAGATGTACGCCTGGTAGAGCCAAGATAGAAATTAATTTATAGAGGAATCGCGCATCTTTTACGAATGCATTTTTCTCCCGACAGTTTGGTATCAGTTTCCTCGCTACATCCAGCAAAATACGACTTTAAACCCAAAAATTCAAAACTCGTAACAATCAAGGGTTAAAGTGACTTAAAAAATGTATCAGAGAGCATGTAAGGCTTTAAAACATGTTTAGGGATAGGGAAAGCCTCACGACTTCATTTTTTAGGCTCCGATATTGGGGTTGACTACGAGCCCTTTCCAGGAGATATTCTGTCATAAATAAAATTGCCTCAAATCTAATGTAATAAGTAACTGAAGATTATCACCAAATGTTCATCCTTTTTGTTTCTTTTGAAGGTTTGAATAATTTTGAAAAATGACACAGTAAACAATATAGTTTTTTTGGTCTTAATTCTTGATTGACAGGCATAATGGTATCCCTCTCATTTTGAGGGACTGCATTATCATAGTGGACCAGACGAGGGCACATCCACGGTAAGATAGCTAAAACCCCCCCCAGCCCTAAAAAAAATTAGAGAGAAAAGGAGGGAACAAGGAAAAAGGGAAAACTAGCTGACAATGAGCTCTATGAAAATGAGAAATTTTCAGAGAGCTTTGAATATTATTTAAAAAAAAAAAAAAAAAAAAAAAAAAAAAATTTTAAAGAAGGGGGAAGAGGAAGGGGGCGGAGTGCATCGTACCAGACGCAGAGTAACTATTAATATGACTCACTTTTTTCTTTTCCCTGATATCTCTACCCTAGAGGAAGTGAGAGAGTAAAAATACGTACACATATGATGTGATAACATTGATAACATGTATGTGATACATTATTATTAAGTGCAGTGAGCCCCTTCTTTGACTTTTGAAGTGTGTGAAGAAGGAATTGTGAAAGATCATGTGACGAATATTTCGCACTTAAATCATACGTTCAATTTTGAGTTTACTACATCATCTTACCAGAGTGGGTCAGAGAAAACCTAGAATTTTGTAAATAAAAAACTCGTTGCTCTCAACATGGTTGCGAAAAAAGTTTAAATTAAAAAATAACCCGTGATTTTCTACGTTTTATTACAGTTATTTTGTTTTATTTAAAAATTCTTAGAAAATGTTTAAGAGAAGCAGGTTGAAATGAAGACTAGAAAAGTAAATTTTTTACAGAGCTGTGGGGGGAAATGTCTTTCCTAGCCCTTTCCCTTAAAATTATCACCAAGCCCCCCCCCCCCCCCCCCCCTTACAATTATACGAGTTAACCCTCTGACCTCGCGCCACAAATTCAATGGCACGCAGTTCAAAAAGTGCAGCCATGGTGGCCGACAAAAGCAAAACACAAAAAGCACTCAAGCGATTTCGAGAGTATCGGCCGAAGTCTCCCGAGCGGGTCGACGTGTTTTTCTGCTTTTTCGGCCACCTTGGCTGCACATTTTGAACTGCGCGGTGCACGCAAACCAAAATTTTTGACGCGAAGTCAGATGAGCAAGATTGTATAATTTGTAACCTTGCCCCCCCCCCCACGTAAAATTAAATCCTAGGTTCGTCCTAAAGGCACCAAATAATGATAAAACAAATATCGAAAGCCGCTGGTGTGATTTAGCACGTTGCATCAACCCACCATTGAAGTATCCTTCGGGTGATAAGAAACTAAACTGTAACGCACAAGAGCAGAGGGACATAAGGAAGCTCATAAGAGCGATTAAGATAGAGACACAAAATACAAAATTAATAGATTAAAAAATACTCAGAGAAACAATAAGCAAATCAAAATCAAATGCAAGAAAACTGCGCAGATGCGCCCCACTTTGTGACATTATTTATAGCGCTGATATCGGGGGTTTATTTTTCCCCTCCCTTCGAACGATAGTGGAGAAAATTTCGAGAAGATTACAAAAAGTTCATTTAAAAACGGTCCAGTAGGTCAAGAGATATTAACAATTCCATATGCGTGATTGCGGTGGTCATAGTTACAATAGATGAAAAGGGGAAAGTAAAGGGAGACAAGACAAGTTAAGACAATAGGGGTGAGTGGGGGGAGGGCGAAGGAAATAGGCCGATAGACGGGTACTTAACAAAGAGAGGGGAAAGCGGCGCGAGATTCATATACGGAAAGGAAAACGGCGAGAAGAGAGAAATACACAGCAAGGAACGACAGAGAAAAAAAAACAAAAGGGGAAAAGTAAATGTGGATGCGAAATGAGTGCACTGAATTGCCATCCGAATTCCTATCCAAGCCTTCCGAATTGCTCTCCAAAACCCATGAGAGAACAAGGAGAAGATGGCAAGTCTTCTCAAATAAAAAAATGAGAGGAATTCATACTGAATTGTCATCGGTTAAAAGGAAGGAGAAGAAAGAGGGAAAATGGTCTGTTCTCTACAAATGAGTCCAGGACTGCGGCGACTTCAGTCTTGCGGTCTTTCGGAACGGTTTTATACCTGGGGTTCAACCCTTGCGTGCAAATCGGAGGGTGAGAAGACTCGACTACTAAGACTCCTCTTGAGAAGTGATCATGAGAGCAATTCGCTTGAGTCGTATCAGGGTCCCTGAGTCGGTCGAGCGGTCGAGTCGAGTCACAGTCAAGTAGTGGTGTTCGGCACACACACACACACACACACACAATCAAGAAGCAAGGACTGTGCAGTGTGCACGCACTAACGAAGGTATCGGAGGCTGCTATCCTCCACGACTCCCGCAGCGTTGCCGAGCCAGTAGCTGGATAACCGTCATACCAAGTCGCCGGACCAGCCGCGCCTGTTTGTTTTTGTCCGCGCCTGTCTGTGGTTGTTCGGGGACCCCCCCGCCCCTTCCCCCCTCCCCCCTGCTAGTGGGGTTCCTCCCAAACTCCCCCACAGCCTCCCCAATACCAAAGCCCACGAGCCGCCACTGTGGTGCATGCATACAAATTGCTCGATATTTCTCCGCCATCTTTGATTTCATTAAACGCCTCTTGTGAGTTTATTATCGCATTTTATGACTCTTTGATGCCCCCAATGGACTTTTCAGGCGATTTTACATTAGATTAAACACTATTAATCGTTGTAGCAAAAGTTTGCAACAGACCCATTATCTCCTAAGAAAACTTGAACTTTTCCCAATCATGCTGAAAATGAAAGAGAGCTCTGTTGACACAATATAGTGTATCAAATAATTAATCTAATTTTTCTTCTCATTGACTATACTGATTTGATGGAACAGGATACATTGGTGGATACATCAGGGGAGGGGGTGAAGAAGACGATCTCTCCTTATCTCCGATCTCTTAAGGTGTCACATTAAGAAAACGAAAGAATAATAAAGAAACGAACCAGAAAGATAAGATAAAATTACGAGGTTCAGGGAAAGTCGCCCATCAGAAGGAATGGAATTGCGGAGAGCGCGGGTGAATGGAAGAGTGTGGATAATGGGATCGGATTGTAAAGAGCATAAAAAGCTCCTTCAAATAGAAGCGCAGCTGTACGCAGCGCACACTATACAGTCTGGCCATAAGTTCTGACAATCGCTATTTTGCCGATGGCAGCCAAATGACTGAAAATAAGTATACAACACTGTATATGTTCTGAAACTAGACAAAAAATGCTACAAAACCATGCTGCTATCATGTGACGTAAGCACATGTGCTTTGCGCAACAGGCAGCGATATCTGTCAACGTCGGACTACCGTTGGGCGCGTACTGATATCACTCGACTGCCATAAGTTCTGTAATGCGCTATTTGGCCGATAGCAGCCAAACGACTAAAAATAAGTACATAACACTACATATATTCTGAAACCAGTCAAAAAATGCTACAAAATCGTATGTTTTTTTTATTTTTTCCCCGAAAATTTGATGCCCAAAACTTCATTTTCAACCAGGCATAGCTAGTAATTTCTACGCGCCCAACAGCAACCCGACCTTGGCATATATTAGTGCTTACTGCGAGAGATACAGGGGCTTGCGGCAAATGATAGTAGCATGGTTGTGTAGCATTTTTTGTCTAGTTTCAGAATATGTACAGTGTTGTATACTTATTTTCAGTCGTTTGGCTGCTATCGGCAAAATAGCGATTGTCAGAACTTATGGCTAGACTGTGTATACCGCGTGTTTCTAAAATTATATCTCCCCTTTTTTATCACGCAAGACAAGTTCCAGAACTTTTTATTTATAATTATTATTTTTTTTTCAAATGCCTAGTTTTATTGGTATCAGCAGTTAGTATACATGTTCTTAGTTTTAAATGTTTAAGTGCGTGAAGAACCCATGCATATAAAGGGTACACCAAAACTATATTTACATTTATTTAAGGGTGTATTCTAAAGGTAAAAATAAGATTTTCCCCAACACATATTTGTACGAAAATTTCCCCCTTTCGAGCTACAGCCCCAAAAGTTTTGAAGACAGGGGAAAAAACTCGAAAAATGGCTTTATCTATATTTCAGATAAAGAAAATGCAAGTTGATGGCACACATGCTTATCTAACAAAGCTTCTAAAATTTTAGAAAGTTTGGACGCGGCCGAAAATGTGGTTTTTGCAGCGAAGCAAAATTTTAACATCTTAGATTTTTTCGGCTATAAAGAATTTGAAGGATAAAATTCAACGTTCAGGCTAAGGAAAAACTGAAGAGACAAGAACGCATTTTTATTTTTTCTCGTCAGATTGGTATCTTGTCGGAAAATTAGTTAATTTTCCGAGGACCGAGTCCGAGTCCGGTTACGTCCGAGTAGATGTGTTGTTGCCTGCTCGATGTTTTGAAGGCGAACTTTTAAAACAAAATTTTTTACCTATGGCTATGGCTGTGCAACAGCGAAAAAAGAGCAAATTTTCTTGGAAAATATCAATGTGACGAGGAAAACTCATCATAGACAGTCTTATTTCTCATCAGTTTTTCCTATCTGAACGTTGGGATTTTTCCCCCAAAATTTTTGCGATAACCGAAACATTTTGAGCCGTTAAAATTTGGAAACACTATAAAAACCACCCTTTCAGCCATCCTAGACTCCACCTAGAACTACTAAATGAAGGAATCTAAAACATGAAAATCGTGTAAATAATAATGGAGAAAATGAAGAGGAAAATAAATATTACATGGGGAATTTTCAATTTTAATTGCGGGTAATATGGGGAAGGGCACCAAGATTGAGAGACGCTTTTTTTTCTTGACTCGTGTTAGCGCACTCTAACCACGCTATTTTTTCTGATCATTATTGCTGTCCTCTCGCTCTTGATTTTGCCAGAACGGGTTCATTAAAAAAAAAAACAAAAACAAAAACAAACAAAAAAACAAAAATTCAAATTCAAAAAGCTTCATGCGGATTTTTCGAAAACTGTCCAACCCTTCTTCAGGTTTTTATTGCGGAAGAGAGCTAGAATCAGTGGCGTAGCCAGGAGTTTTTCTAAGGGGGGGCGGGGGTCCGGGGTCCGAAAATTGTCAAGGAGGGGGGTCCAAAGATACTATTTTGCTCAAATCTGTCTGAAAACGCAAAAAATTATCTGTTTTGAGGGCAAATTTTGGTGGCAGGGGGGGGGGGGGGGTGTCCAGACCCCCTGGACACCCCCCCCCCTTTGGCTACGCCACTGGCTGGAATAATAATCTAGTCGAAAATTTCGCCAAAAAGGAAAGAAGCCTCTACATCTATAACACTTTGAAACATCAAAGAAATTTCCTTTTGATTTTTCACATGAAAATCGTTGATATGAAAATCATGTTTTCAAAAATCCTGGGACAAATAAATGTTCGGTACACACGGTCCCTGAAAGACGTTGGATGGTGAGCGTTTACGTGTGGTTTTAAATGGCCTTAGGACTTAGGTGCTCACCAATCATCTGGGGGCAAGACCGTCTGTACCGAACATTTATTGGTCTCTGGTTACGACGGAAGTGGTGAACGATTAAGAGACCCAACCCACCTAAAAGAAAAGGTAACATTTATTTAAATGGTTAAAAAAAAAAAAACAAAAAAAACAAAAACAAAAACAAAAACAAAAACCAAAAAAATAACTGCGTAATATTCATCGGGTTGGGTTCCGACGACTTTGGCCAAAGTTAAGCGGGAAATGCTAACTGATGAGTAGATAAATATTTCTACTCCATGGTAAGTACCTACATGTATTTGCCTACATCAGTGGCGCACCGAAGGGGGTGGTTTTAGGGTCAACCCCCCCCTTAAGCATCAAGATTTTGCTCTGAAAAAGGTCATCTTATTCCGCCAAAATTGCTCTCAAACCCCCCCCCCCCCCAAGGCCATAGCAAATGGAAAATTTGCGGTGAAACCCCCACCAAACTAAAGTTCTCGGTGCGCCACTGGCCTATATCGTTTGACTGTAGGTGCTCCGAATATGTATTATTTTGTAAGTGTCCGCAATTTTCAGCTACCCCTTACTGTCGGTGCAATGAAGCAGCGTATGTAAAATATTTATGAATATAAACAAAAATATGCGGGTGTGGCGCGCACTAGGAGAGTTAAAAAGGGGTGACGACGACTTTTCCCTAGTGCGGCGACACTTATGCAGCTTATGCTGATAAGCAAAATTAAAACCCAGACTAACCGTGATGGGATCGATAAGATCCCTGCTGACGATTTCCACACCATTGATGACTGTTGCAGATCCATTCCTGACGAAACTGAAGTTAGCGAAAGAGTACAGGAGATCCTCGGCTTTGTAGTTTGGGCAATTGGCAAACTGATCGATTATAAACATCCTTCGAGACTGCAATTTGTAAACAGGTTTAATGAGATGTTTCCATCCCAATCCAACGAGTCAATATCAAGGTATATGGAGAACAGGTATGGACAACACTCGACTCAGGGGGCGTGGCCACTTGGGAAAAAGCGACTTCGCCGCCATCTTGTCTCCTATTTACACCGTGTATTATTTCGCATTGTTGTTTGTGGTTAGGTTTGAAGGGGAATTTTATCTGAAGCAATACTTTATTTATTTGAACAATGCAATGTAATATTTATCTTTAAATGTTAATGTTGTGACTATAGAATGGATTAACATCATCAATTAGGTACGTTGTTCACTTTCCTTTTCAAGATGTGCAGTCTAAGTTTGAATCGCGCGGTCAGAAAAATGACGGCGGAGTCGCTTTTTAAACAACCAATCAGAGCCAACCTCAGAGTGTTGTCCATACCTGTTCTCCATATACCTTGAGTCAATATGAGTAATATTATCGTACGGGCACAGGCTTCCCCATAGAAAAGAGTCGTTCCCGGAAGAAGGCCGAAAGGCCTCCGAGACTGCGACTCATTAAATAACTTCGTCAGAGAGTACCTAACCCTTAAGCGCCTTCAATTCACGGTTTATGCAAAACCAATACTGTCATGTAGGAGTAGTTACCTCACGACAACTGCATATATTCTAGGCGCTCTTGTGAGCAGATGCTAGATTAAGCTACGGAGTGTTGGTAGGTATGTTATATAAGCTTGTCTTTAACTATGGCGAAAACAGAGGATGAAGCCGTTCCTCAAGAGCCTAAAACGAATAAATAATGGGGCTCTTGCAAACTTTTGCTGTGAGCAAATGAATAGTCCATTCTGATGTAAAAACCAGCAAAAATCACGAAAATCACACTGCGAAAGTTTAAAATTCAGTAATAAACCTACATAACTACATAAATGGCAAGATCGTAATGGCGGTTCGACGCAGGTATCATGGGAGATACCTATCTAATGTGCCACTTTCTCTTTGGAAACACAGAGGTATGTCTCAATTTAGATAGGAATCTCCCATGATACCTGCGTCGAACCGCCATTAAGCTCGATTCTGAGAGTGAATTTCGTGATTTTTTAGTGTACTCATCGTCATTTTCACAGGTTTTTATGGAAGAATCAACTCTTGCAATCCCGTATAGCAAAAGTTCGCAAGAGCCCCATTGCTGCAAAGTTGAGTCACTTGCGCCGCTCCATAATCTCTAGATTCGATTTGTCGAAATTCATTTTCATTTTTAGTGTAACTTCATAGATGAAAGAAAATAAGAAAATTAGGGTTCCAAAAGAGAGATGCGATTTCTGGAGGTTCTCTCCTTCCGGAGGCCATTGAGTCGAGACCCCCCCGGAAAAAAGAGACCCCTTATAAACAAAAGCGAACACATGTTCTAGCGTTTTTTTTTTTTTTTTTTTTTTTAAATTGGAACCAGTTCTCGAGCTGGATATATGGAGCTGTTACTTTCTTTTTTTATACCCTGTAGGTAGGCAGAGTTGAGAAGTAGGTATATAGCTCTAGTTTTACCAGGAATGAAGATGTGCTTCTAGCGGAGTCGAGAGGAGGACAGAAGAAGAAGAAAAGAGAGACCGACGTCAAAAAGTGGCGGATCATGGCGCTGCAACTGTAGGTACTTTGTTCGTGAAAAGCGTGCGATGGCGAATGACGCGAATACGCGATGCGGTGAGCTTGCGTGGTCGGGTGTGAAGTCGACAAGTGTCCGAAGAGCGGATACATCCTTGCATCCGGAAATGGTCGTGACAATTAGGTTCTCGTTATTAAAAAATGATCCAAAGCAATGATGTGCTAATTCAGATGTAACTTTTAGCGAGCAAAACTGCAACAAATGAAATCCTGTCAACTGGCAGCTGCTGCGCCGCGCCGGAAATGCATGTGATTTCATAGTTTACAGTGGCACATCTAGAAACTTGTTCTCTTCCTCTCTCATTCACTTTCTCTCTCTCTCTCCCTCCGTTCCTTCCCACTTTCTGTCTCTGAGATGCGCACAACGACCTAATTCAGTGGCGGCTCGTGCAGTTTGGCAACAATGTTTTCCTCCATTTGATTTTATGTAAAACAATCGATTCGACAGTGAAGCAGCGCTTCGCCAGCATTCGATTGTTTTACATTGTGCCAAATTGAGTAAAAACATTGCTGCCAAATTGCACGAGCCGCCACTGTGACCTGTAACCATAGAGAGGCAGAGGCGACATCATGTTATAACTTTAACAGTTCTATCCCAAAATGAAGCAAGCCTAGACAATTCGTGTGCCTCTTATTTCATTAACCTTAAATAAAAAATTGAGATTAACCCTTTACAGACCAGGTTTGATCAAAAGAACGGCACTCTTCCGTGAATGTAGGGAGGGTAGTTAACTGTTCGTACTCGGGGGAGTTGGAACTGCCTATACGACGAATTGAAGGCGCCCGAACGAAACCTTATCTTGTAAGTGTCAACCTTCAGAATAGCGTTTACTCTGAATCGCTAGTCGCTACATACAGGATCAATGAGAAATAGACTAGAGAAGAAAAACGAGTATACTCGGGGATTGGCCCTTAATAGGTTAATTAAATTGAAACTGGTTTTGAATGAATTTACAAGTGTTTGAGATTGAGGCTATCTGGATACAAAATTTGAGAACAACTGTATGCATTGGCGCAACCAGGATCTTTTTCATCTCTCTCATAAAAAAAGCATAGAGAGAGGGGGTTTTATCCCCTTGTTTAACACTCATGTTTCAATGATGAAAACATAGATATAGAGAATTTTTCATTGCACCTCTGCTTACAGATTGTGAGTGAGAAAATTTTGCTTGTTTCTGTCAGGAGTTGGGTTTTTTAAACACAAAAATCCTGGTTTTTTTAACCACATAAATCCTTTCGCAAGAAATAGCGTTACCTATTAGTTTCTATGTCCAACAGTGGCGTCATTTCAGGTCTTGCCAGAGGGTGGTGGGGGGGATCTTATGACCTCTTTTTTTTTGCTTCTCATGCATTTGGTCCTTGAAACTCTGACCATCAAAGTCTTGGATAACCCTTATGACTGTATTCACTTACTGACCAGGACAAAGTTCGGGAAAATATACATTTTGTTCACAACTTTCCGAGGAATTTAAAGCGTTTATAACCTATACTCACTTAATTCAACAACCTTTTTTTATTTCATTTTCTTGCTTCTTGAATTTTCTGTGTGAGCCAAAATTCCAGGATGTGCCAAACTGGAGGGGGGGGGCACCAAAATCACGCCACTGGTGTCCAAAAAACCGCTCTGAACAGTTACATCCAGAGACAAATAGAGACGGAGCACTAACTGGCTGCCGCAGAGGCACTCTGAATTCTCACGGATTCAACAAAACAACAGTCAACGTCGCATGGTGTTGAATGGTGAGCACCCTCCTCGTCACTTTCCGCCTATCCCCCCCGGTTTTTCCGAAAGTCACCGTTCAACACCATGCGACGTCACAAGGTGTTGACTGTTGTTTTACATGTTATTTTGTTGAATCCCCGAAAATTCAGAGTGCCTCAAATCTTCCCTATGTATTTCTTTAGCGTAGTGCTCTGTCTCTATTTGTCTCTGGTTGCATCTACTTACATTACAAACAAATTTTAAATGGATTTAATCTCAACTTTTAATATAAGAGGTTAAAAAATAAGAGGCACATAAACAGAGGCCATGTAAAATTTCTGAAAGGAATCTCCACCATAGCTGCTTCCCTGGTGTCTTTCCAAGTAACGTTTCACAACGCCCCTCTGTGATTAGAGCTTGTTAACCGCAAGTGTTGGAAGAGGATAGAGAAAGGGGCTGAGTCACGTTACCCTTCCTTTTATCATTTCCTAACACTATCATTCTCTTGAATGAAGAGAGAGGACAAGTTCTTGATTGAGCCATGCCACTGATATGCCTTGCCTCTCGACGAGTTTTTTACACCTGTCATTTTGGAAATGAATATTGTGTATAATTGGTGTACTTCCTGGCACGTCCAAGGAGTGGCATCCGCCGAATAACGCCGTTTTAACTTTTACTGCAGAGTTGTCAAAATTTTACAGGCAAACTGTCACAACTTAAACCGGAGTGACTCAAAAGAGTTTGACAGTTGTAAACCCTCAACTGTATCAATATTATGCGTTTCTCAATGCCTCAATTTTTCAGGCAAGACATTTGGTCAAGGGTCTTCTCCTTAAACCAAGGACAATACGTTGGTGCCGTAATTTGGGTAAGGTGCAACAGACATATGGAGGACGTGGTTGCACTATCGACAGATTCCACTTTTTCAACCTTCCACTGCGGTAGCAATGAAAAATCTGACAAGATCTATTTTTGGCATTCTGAACAAAAATTAATTAAATTTAATATTGCTTTATCGTGAAGGTCTATCTATAATGATTCTGGACTTTTCACTACATTTTGGGTGTATTTTGAAAATGTTTGAAGCACACTTTGAGAATTCTCAGAAATATTTTTGAGGTTTTTTCTTTCGAATGGCCTGTGTCTTTGACTTAAGATGGCAGATGGGTGCGCACGCGCATGTTGGCAGCGATGGCAAATTGCTCAGGCAGATCACTCAAGAGTTTTGGAAATTGAACAATTCTTTAAAATTTGCCCCTTCTTAACTTTGCGAGACAAGAACAAGCGGTGATGGCAGTTACTTGTACTAAAATGATCAATTTTATTTATTTACTTTCGTGGCGTTAAAATGCAACAAAGAGAGAATATTACGGCATTGCAAAATTTCAGTTAAAACTTTAATGAGACACAAAATATAGCCAAGACTTTTTTTTGATATCTTGAACTTTACAGGAGCTATATTGTGGAACCAAAGCCCATAACCAAGTGTGTTCCAGCAAATTTTGATTCTACAGCAAAAAATACTAATGAACTAATGAACAAGCAAGATTTCATGCCGGTAACCAAAACTGAACAATCAAAGCTTTAATGTGGATTGAGAGGCAACCATTGAAAGAAACTGTATTAAAAGGTTGGAAAAACTCAAAAATATGAACAAGTCGCATCTATTTAAAAGGAACTTAATATTTATTGAATTTTTACACTCGTATTGATGACTTTACAGAAAATTTACATTGATCACAAAAATGATTACAGAAAATTCACATAAATCACTATGATAACTACAATAGAGTCTCAAAATATTTCATTTGTCACGAATCTGTACAATTTTTTATAATACAAAATTTTTTATAAAGAGGCTGCAATGATAGTTTGTGCGCAGAAACTCAAATTAACTCTGACCATGGTCTTAGCTGAAAGGCTTTAGAATGTTTGAATACCACTCAATTCATTTAAATACCAAGTATGAAAAATGTAGGTATAGGTTCAGAATTTTAGTTAATTTTTTTTCCTTCCAACTTTCCGTATTTTTATGAAAAAGGAAAGAATTCAACATTTAAATAAATTCTTTTGGAAACCATTTTGGTCCTTGCCATATTTCAATCTACAAAGCTAATCTAGGTCGAGAAGGAGTATTTTCCTCGTGGACTTTGACATTGAAAGATACTTTGGGACCAGTATTCCATAACCCGCCCTGTTGATCAATGACTGCTGCCTCAGCAGTGACAACATACTGACCACCAGAAGGAAAGCCAAGAAGAAATTCGCCCGTGAAGAAATCGTGGTGAGGTGTTAATACTTGACTTAATACATTTGCCGCATCATTAAACTGAAAAAACAATTCAGAGTAAAACCAAAATGAGAGGAAAGATTAAAAGGAAATTATTCTAGTACAGTAACCTAACCGTTGATAGTAATCAAATCATTCCGTGGCACAGCATGGTAAGCTCTAGGAGTGCAAAAATTCCAAAATTAGGAAACTGTGAAAGTGAGGACATTTTTTTGGGATTTGAGAAAATTAGTCAGGCAATAACATTTTCCCAGGAAAACGGGCACAACATTTTGAAAATATCCTTCATTTTTTGCATGTACAGTGTTAAAATTAGCAAAAAAAAAAAAACTCAGAGGTTATACTATCAAATTTTTGAGAGGATTTTTGTTGAAAACTCTGCAAGGAAAAGATCCCAAATCACTTGAGATTTCTGGCGTTTTGGAACATTTAGTACCCCCGCTAAGCTTAAACGCAACCCTCCTTACTTCACCTCCCACCTTCTTCCACACCTCCCCTTCCTGCTTCTCACCTTCTTACCCCCTTTCCTAACCCAACTATTTTCATTTCAGCGCCCATGCAGAATCAGATAGAGAATGCTTTTGCAAGCCTTTTAAAATTTAAATAAGTGTTTAAAACATGTATTTCAGAGTTCTAGAATCCTCCTATTTCACAGTAAGAGGCTAAATTGAATTTATCTGTAAACAATAAAACATGAAGTTGTCGAATAAATCTGAATTAAAATGAAGAAAAAAAAGAGCTCTAACATGTTCACCCATCCATGCCAAAAGTCCTCCTGGGCTCCCTCTCCTCTTGGACTTAGCCATCCTGACAAATCAAGATGAAAACCTTTGTCGAGGCTTTGATTCTTCTATTTTATTATGTATTTTTTCTTTGGTTTGCATGCAATTTATCACTTTGACAGTATCATATAGCGCCTCTAGAGGTCATGCAATCCCCAGCAGTTACTGCTCCGGAGCCTCCTGACTACATTTTGACAAAAACCAAACAAAAGGTTGTATGAATATTGAATAATAAGCTTTACAACTGACCTTGGTATCCATCATGGCAGGATTTCGAGAAGTGATTTGAGAAGTTACAGTAATGCTGATATTTTGTATTGACCTAAACAAGCTTGGATAGCGGCCATGTTGAATGACACCCTCTACTTTAATTGTAAGTTGTGATCCATTCACAACAGTCAGCCATTCCCCGTTGACTCTTGGCTGCGGAGAAACTGCCAACTAGAAAAAGGGCATTTAACCATTAGCACTATAGTGATTAGTTGACTTCAAATACTTTCTCTACAATGAGCTGAGCTCACATATTTCAGTTCAAAGTCATCGAGAGTTCTATGAAATACATAATTCGAACAGTAAGAGGCTTCGCAGAAATACTGAAAATACCCAGAGGTCGAAGAGACATCATTTTAATGAAACCCCTTAAGTAGCCACCTGAGTCACCATATGAGACGCATTCTAAAAAACTTGCCTTATCTTCACAGACTAAAATTTTCAGGAGAGCAAAACTGAGATGCTGGGGTTGAAAATATGAGTTTTCATATTTTGATTCCAAACGCACTCTAGTAGCTGCAAGATTAACTACAAAAAGTTTTACTTCATAATGCAGCCGATAAAGGTTGCAAAACTGCATGTGAATCGATACATTTTACTTATGACTTTTCAAAACTTTAAATCTTTTTTACTCAAAATCACATTATTTCTATTTAAAACTTTAAAACGCCTCCATTCCGTATATTCTCTGAATTTTCGCAAGTTTTTGGTCAAAAGGGGTGTCTCCACCTGCGAATTTAAAAGCGCGAATAAACTGATTGAGCCAAAGAGCTGCCTCGAAGTCGATAAGTCGAGTCCGATGTATCGAAACCAAAGAAGCTCATTGGCTCAATCAGTTTATTCGCGCTTTTAAATTCGCAGGTAGAGACACCCCTTTAAACTGTCCATCATAACTTCTCCTATGCAGTGGTACCAATATCTCAATCTTCATCTGGGTGAAGATAAGGTCCGTTTTGTCCAAACACGTCACATATCCCTGTTTTATCATGAGAACACAAAGTCGATTATAATTTTGCAACTTTCCTTTAGGGTAAAAAAACATCTACTGCATTAGTTTTCAAGATTTTTGCCAAGAAATAATTCTTATGATACAAAAAATTAACCTTTGTAGATGGCATTTGTACCATATCTAATATTCAGGTAGTCCAAATCAAGTTAGCTAGCTTTAAGGAAGCACAGTGGGGATTCAGTAGGAAGTAGGAATGGATGCATCTAAAAATTTATAATTAAAGTTAAAAATACCTTCACACTTGTTGACTGAAGTATTTGGAAGAAGAACCGCGGATAGCAGAACGGCGATGTTATTAGGTGTTCCACTTGTCTTTGTAGACACAGGATATACTAGAAAAACGAATGTATACATTAAAGATAGACACTAAAACAGTTCTCAACATGTACCTTGTCTACAATAGACGAAAGAATAACTCAAGGTCCACATCACAGGCACTAAATATTTGTGGCTTTTTTCACCATATGATGTTCTGATTCGAATTCTTTTCAAGTTCCTTAAATGTTTGCCTCTTACAAGTCTCTGACTCCACCGACTCTCATCCACCTCACGCAGGTTGTCCCTCCAATAATATTGCTAACAATAGTAGCATAAAACTTTCTCTTCTACAGTCTGTATTGCATATTTTTGTCTAATTGTTTTATGATCTAAGTGTGGTGTGGGCGTATACATTTTAATAATTTATTTTGGATAACTTTAACTTTTTTTCTCAGACTTCTGTTTGAAAGGCCCCAAATCGAAACTGCGTAGTTTAAATGAGAGTCGGCCAGTGCCATGTAAATGGTTTCATAAACTAACTAATTCACACATCGTTTGAAAAAATTACCTGGCAGCAAAGAGGTTAACCCTTACCACTCATTCAAAAAATTTAAAAAGGTTAGAACAGGTACTGTCACAATAAAAACACATCACACGCTAGGTTAGTTCCTCAGATGTCTGCTGGAGCGCTGCACTTGTCTGAGAAGTCTGATGAAGTCCGACAAATGAGCTCCAGGGAAGTGAACTTTCGTGTTGGATCACGGCCGACATATGAGTGGAAAGAGTAAATGAAAATGTCGGACCTGGTCCGAAATATGAGTGGTAAGGGTTAAGTGTGCGGACTGTAAATTTCGTCTTATTTTACCTTTGAATCAGTGCTCAAAAATTACTGCGGCAAAATTTTGCAACAGACCTATTTCAAGGAGCAAAGGGGAAATGTCATTAATAAAAGACTCACCTCAAAAGTTAGGGGTTTGGCTGGCACAGATTTGGCTATTTTGGAGATCTGATGGCAAGATTGGGCCATCATTTGTATTACTAAATTACTACTTTCTCTTTTAAGTAACCTGGAAAGATAAAGTTGTTAAATAGTAATCAGAGGGTAAGGCAAGTAAGGAGAAGATGCATAGTTTTATGAAAAGGTATACCTTCTACGCAGTTTAGCGAAGCTATTGAGAATAACGAGAGGATGATGGATGAATAATTTCAAAAAAGTTATTCTGTAAAGTTATTCAAGAGTATCATTTTCCCAAAACTGCTTTCAGTCTTGGTTTTAGTAATTTTTCAATCTATTTTAGATATTTTTCTATACTTTCTGCTGATTCAACAGATTACACAAACTTTCCTCATAAAACCCTGTGAAGGGGTTTGATGCACAGAGGAAAAAAACGAATCAAGCATAAAAAATTGTCCTCCTATTTTTAATTACATCATAAAGAAAAGAAGTGTGCCAGTGACATGCTTTAAAATAGCTGTTCTTTTGTTCCCGCACAGCTTTGGATAAAGACAAATTTGACATTCAGACTTGGATTCAAACAGAAAAAGTTGGATTTGCACACTCTTAAAAATTGTACCAAGCGTCTTATGACCTTGAATTCATCTGCTGAGGTGATGTCACCTGAAGGCAAGCCTCTTTGATCGTGTAAGCTACAGTTCTGCACCAAAAACACAGTAAAAGGTGGTAAAAGGAAATGGAATATAGTAAAACACTTACGAAGCATCAAGAACCGGATCGTCACTCTGTTGATTGGGTAACACAACAGCCTCGATATTGTGAGCAAGCAAAACACACATATGCTGACATCTAATGAAAATATTAAGGTAAAATGACAAAAATGACAAAGTAAGAATATAAAGAGACAAGAGGCCCGAGGCCGCTTCGTGGCCAAGCATTCCGTTTCGCGTTTTTTGTGTGACTTGTTTCGAGTTAAGAGTTTTTTTTTCAAGTTTAGCAAAGGTTGCATTCTACTACTATTTTGATAAAACAGTATGTTGGCATGGAAATGAAAATTAATCAGTAATACTTTGCGGGGAAGAGTAACATATTATTTATTGATACATATTCTGGCCCCCATCCCCCCCACCAAACTTTGCCTTAGAAATATGTCATTTTTCATTTTTTCAGAGAATCGTCATCAAATTTTGTCCAATAGTTCCCACCCCTCACCTTTGATCATTTTTTGGACCCCCCCTCCCCTGAAAAATTCCTGGCAACATTACTGAGTACAGGGTAAAACTGGATAGCAGGCATTGTATAATCTTGCAAAAGGAGTGATGCGGGTTGTTCAGCAGGCAACATTGCAATGAATACGTTGAATAATTACAGCACAGCCTTATGATGGGTAGTGTGTCCCGAAAAAATCGAAATTGCTTGGAAGTGAGCTCCAGTTGGGTTTTCTCATTCTTTGAGTTGACACCACAAAGTATTTCTTCAAGACTACTATCAAGACGGCATAGAACCAAACAAGTCTTACAAATACTTTTAAAGAGAGATTTTTCGGAGGGGAAGAAAAACTTTGACAGACGAAAAGGATACAGTTGAATGTTTATTAAAGAGGTAGGGTCTGCATCAAAAGCAGATTGGTAGAGTTTCCAATAATTTTCACTGCAAGATCTGAGTTCCTTTGCCCGCTTCCGCAGCTGAAAATCAAATGCAGTTATGTTAAGTACTTGGAAAAAAAAATAACTGAACTGGTGAATTCTTGCGCATTATTTATGCCTAAGAATCTTATTCAACGGGAAAAATAAAGAATTCTAGATGAGTTGCTTTTAGCAAAGCACAATACTTTAAAAACAAAGCAAATCCAAAGGTGCCATTGCTTCGCCAAAAATTCAGAAAGCTCTGCACTCCCTGATCATACAATGATTCGATTGATTAATCCTTTGCCAAGTTCTTAAGATGCAAGGCTTCATTCTTCCCAGGAGAGGAATTGCAAAAAAGTTATTTTGGTGTTTGCTATTGCTAAAAACTTGCTCCATGTACAGTACTTCAACGGTCAGAAATATTCCCACCAGAGCAAATTCGTAATTGGTAGTGGCGGCTCGTGCAATTTGGCAACCATGCTTATTTAGACCTATGCAAAAGTATTGATATATTGGGGGTGCAATTGCACCTCTTGAGGATCGATTGTTTTACATAGGTTTAAATGGAGAGACTGTGACGTTGCCACATTGCACGCCACTGCTAATTGGGGAATATTCTTAGTTTTCTTTTTCCTATTCTCCATCTCCATAAACTTTTACTTTTTTTCTTTGGTCTTTTTCTCATATAGTAAGTTCAAATAAAGGGCAAATAAATCAATCTGCTTGTCTTTAAAAGCCGATATCTTTGAAAGAAATAATAAATACAAGAGATTGACGCACCTGGTTGACGATGTGTCCAAATCTTTGTAAATCTTCCCGATTGTTCTGAATTGACGCTTGAGCAATGGCTGGTGGAGGTACAGTTTGTATACTGTTACAAGTTGCCACTAATTGAGCAAGGTACTGTAACATCTCGCAACGAAGAGCCAAGTATTCCGACTGAAAGGTCAAAGATTGGTTGGGAGTGCTTGCAGCCTGCAGTTAGGAAAAAAGAAGAAAGATAAGGAACAAAGCAGGCTAAACGGTAAATATAATCGATTCTTGAGAGGAATTTTTTGGTTACAACTAACCTTTGTTTTCCAGACCTTTCTTCTATACACAATAACCAGACCAAGGCTTTTGATGCACTATATTCAATATACATTGATTTTACCTACAGAATTTCCGATTTCTAGGTTTTCACTGATTTTATTTCTATTTTTAGTCGTTACGGCTTATGAATATTGAAATTAAAAACCAAATAATATTGCAACTCCACATGATACAAAACTTAACACTCTGACTTACTGACGCCCAATCATGGGTTGAGAGAATTTTGGAAGAAATCAACACAATGGAGCTGTTGCACACTTTTGCTATAAGCGATTTAACAGTCGATTCTGGTGAAAAAACCTCGAAAAGTAACAATAACAGCACTGAAAACTTCCAAAATCCACTCTTAAACTCAATAAACGCTTTTATTTGCGAGGGCGTAATGATGGCCGAGGGCAGTAACAATGGGAGATTCCTATCTTAATTTCGTCACTCTTTCTATGCTGACAAGGATGATTCACAGAGTAATTAGTCATCAGAGTGATGATCCACATCAGATGAATGGTACCGCAACACCTAGTGACACTTGTGTCAAATGAACGTTGTCTCTTATTGGTCACTTCTTGATGAAGTTACGGTATTGTTAGATGGGAATCTCCCATTGTTACTACCCTCAGCCACCATTACGCCTGCGCAAATAAAAGCGTTTTACTGAGTTAAGGATTGGCTTTCGGAAGTTTTTAGTGCTGCCATCCTTATTTTTGGAGGTTTTTACACCAGAATCAACTAATAAATTGCTTATAGCAAAAGTGTACAACAGCCCCATTGCCAATGCCAGCACAATATACATATTTCAAACGTTACATTGATACAGCAAAACCTCGATTTTACATTCTTCGATTTAACGTTGATTTCCGTTGGTCCCGTCCAACTTCCCATAAGACCAATGTAAAAAAAAAATTCAATTTAACGTTTTTGGGTCAGCAAAAACCTCGAAATAACGTTGAATTTTTAATCAACCAAGAGAAATTTTAACGTTTTTTGTCATTTAAAGATCAATTTCCTATCAAAAAATTTTCAGAAGGAAATGACGCGATGCTACTTTTTGCGCAACTATTGCACTTGCAGTGCGCAGCATCAGCCGTCCAACTCGGCACCCGTGCGGCGGACGGTGATTGCAACGTGACAAGAGCTTCTTTGGCAGATGACTCTACGGCGGAAACGCTCGACAAGATCAAACGACAGCGTTATCAGCAGATGGGCACCGATAAGACTTTCTTCCAATACGCGCCAAGTTAAAGTCGCATGTAGTCTTCTCGCCACTTATATCTGCTGCTACCTTCTTATTCCTTGTTAAAGTCTCTATTGAAATAAGCTTGATTCAGCGTTTTCCAACCGATTGCCGCTACTGAGGTAATAAGTCTCCGAAGAGCTGCGTAAGCATACGGGGGGGGGAATGTTGTACAACACAGTTTAAAACAATCGGAACCAAGTTCCCGCACCGCTAAGCGCATTTTTTCACGTTTTTTTACATTAACCTCGGTATAACGTTGACAACTTTCAGTCCCCTGAAAAACGCTAAATCAAGGTTTTACTGTATACAAAAACTGTATATACTGTTCTTTAAAACAAAGGTGAGTTACTTTTAGCAAAAACAAAAATACTGCTTTTGAGGGTTTCAAAATTCCAAAACACCATCTGTAAATAGGTAAACGAATGAATGATAAAAGAAGTACTGAAGCAAACCTTGAATGCTGCCATTGCTTTACAATAGTGGGCAACAGCAGCTCCCAGTCGGTCAGGAATTTTCGTTGTCTCCATTTCCGCTTTCAAAACAGCTTCACCAAGACTCAACTGCTCCATACCGGCAAGCCAAAAGTGTAAATGTTCAGAGGTAATAATATCCCGTTGTGCCTTATAGATTTTAGCACTCACATCAAAATGACCATACCTAGAGGAGTTACAAGAATACAAAGGGTGTCAATTAAAAAATACTTTTGAAAATGAGTTGACAGGTAGGAGGTAAAAGCACTGGCGGATGCAGAGGGACAAAAGGGGCAATCTTCCCGCTTTGTTTGGTTAAAAGAGGGAAAAAAGAGGAAGAAAAAAGGGGAGAGAAAGAGAGAAAAAAGAAAAGAGGGTTGCAGAGGGGCAAATATCCAAATTGTCCTTCCCGTTTGCGAGGGCTGGATTTGCCAATGAGCAAAAGAGGACAGGTGAGTTAATGGTTCAAGCTCAAATTTTTGTCTAGTTATGCTGAGGTTACTAGACCCTAGCCGTGTAATCGACAATTTTATTGCAGCCATGAAATAATTCACCAAGAATGATCTAGAGAATACCGTAGAAGGGTCATTTTTATAGAAAATTCAACCGGAACCTTTGTCCGCAGGCTCTCAGCAAATTGCTTTGTTATTTATAATTTATACCTATTTTTTTCTTAGAAATCCTTCCCCTTTCCTTTTTCAAAAATTTGTTTTTTACCATGGCTAGAAAAATATTTAAAACAGCACAACCCTGAAAGAGAGTTTATAAGGATGAAATGTGGCCTTACTTAGCAGCTGACCGCGCGATTTTATACGCTTCCCATGAGTCAGTTTCAAATTCGATACCTTCTTCCATAGATTGCCCTGCTTTTGTTTGGAATATAAGAGTGCATAGCATTGTCTGTAACAAATAAAGAAAGAGATTAAAAATTATATAAATGTAAACCTCTTCACTGGGGATGCTACCTGGGAGAAGCAAGGGGCCTTATCCTTCCCAAAGTCAAAAAAGAGGCACCGCAGCAACTGAATAGAGGAGTCAAAAACAAACTAGAGACCCTTTATGGAAATTTTTTTAGAAACAACACGAGCTCAACGAGTTCTGATTGGTCATTGGTTTTAGGTTTTCCAAGACGCGAACAGGATTCGATGACATCGAAGGCTCCACAGAAAAGAGTCAATGAGGGAAGAGAGGAACGTATAGGAACGGACCAGAATGCCGCCTATCTGCCTGTCCACTGCTGGTCCACCGTCTAACTTAACCTTCGCATGCGTTCACGAGGTCCACTCCTCTTAAATGCATAAAGCATCATGACGCTGTCATGACGGTACTCCCTAAAAAAATTTCCATCAAAGGACTCTAGAACAAACATTTTGGCACAAAAACCTCCTAATATGTTTTGCAGTAATGCAACAGTTTTGAGAGCAATGATATTTTAAAGTTAGCAATTTGGGAGAAGAGGTCTCATATTCCCCCAAGTTAGCAAAAATATATTGGTAGCACTGCATGGAAGAGTACAATTCAAACTATTTTGGCTCAAAAACCTCTTGATACATAAAAATTTTTGGATACTTTGATGTTTCAAAATTTAGAATTGAAAAGCTTAATTTTTAGCAAAAACAAATTAACAAACAAAACTGGCAGAAAGACCATCTTCATTCCACTGTGGCAGAATGACCTTTTGACTCCTCTAATGCAGTGTTAATTTCAAAGTATCATTAAATTTACAGTTTGTTTTTGTTAAACTTGCTGAAAGAAAATCTTTTTACAAAAATATTCATTCATTTGGTAGCTCCAATCGTTTTAATAATGCAATTTCTATAACACTTATAGGCGTCAGCAAAAAATCCTGTTACCACAAAACTACCCACATCCATAAAAAGAAGAAATAAGAGAAAAGAAAGACAACTTACTTTAATGGATGGCTCCAGGTTTGGTTTCCTAACTAGATTTAAGATATCCGGTAAAAAATTTCGTAATATTCCTGGTTGCAGTCCTCCAATAGAGACCAAAGCCTTGCATAAATGAGCATTAAGGGCACTTCCTGTAAAATGAGAACAGAGAGGGATAATTCATTTGAAAATCTGCAGTAAATATGTATGCTATTGTTCCTTTTATACTTTATATTGAGTTTGAAACTCTTTAAACACTGTTCTCTATTGTTATCATATTTTTCTTGTACTTTGTGTTTTGTAAATGTTCCTTGATTAATGGAACATTTTGTTTCCTTAGAAAATGTAAATACATACATGAAGAGATAAATAAATAGATTAGTGAATAATCTTGAGAAGAACGATCAAACAGGAGCAGTTTAAATATTTCATTCATACACCAGGGGGCTGATTGTTTACTTTTTCTTTAAACCAATAGTTACGACTGTCTATGAGAGATGCTATTGGTCAAGCATTGTAAGACTTTGCTGTTGCTATGGTAATCATAGTTAACAGTTCCGTTCCCTGTAGTATAGCAAAGGCTACCCAAGAGTAGTCTTGATAATACTACCAGGAATGGGAGCTAAGAGATCTGTTAATTTTGGTTACCACGGCGACTAACAGCAAAGTCCTACGATGCTTGACCAATAGCGTCACTCATAGACAGTCTTTACTCTCTGTTTAACGTACAAGTAAAAGATCAGTTCACTGGCATCTTATTTCTGACAGTCTGGACTCTTTATCTCTGAATTTGTCGTTATAATTCAAGTCAGCTATTCAGTTTTTTGTTTTATTATTATTGAAACGTTTACTGATTTGCGTTTTACTAAGGAAGGAAGAATATAGTTTTTTTAGTACCCAAAAGTTTCTTTAAGGTCTGTTAGGTAGTTCAATATAAAAAAAAAAAAAAAAGTATTAGCCAGGACACCATTGCCTGTTTACTAGATGCTCTTTGGAACGATCCATGAAAAACTGGATAACCTTAAAGAAACTTCAGGAAACAAACAAAAAACAAAAAAACAATCTCCTACAAGAATTTATGGCACTGTGGTGGTTTCTGAAAATCAAGTTGTTGAACAGTGATAACTTACGGAGACAAAATGTCTCGTCTGTGACTAAAAAAGAATGGCTGATCGGAAGAAATAGGCGCCTAAAATTTTACAGCAGTTATCTTCAATGATCGCGTTTCTTATCAAAAAGAATAGTTGATGAAACATTCAACCCCAAGAACTATGTTCTTTCTGATAAAGTCTAGGTCAGATTGACTAAGAACACCTCTTTGTATTTCTTCAATTTACCTTCTTCGTTAATGATCTGCGAAACAATTAGCTCTGCAAATTGAACTCTTGTATGAGGTGCTTTATGACACAGGAGAACAGCGCTATTCAAACAAGAGGCAAGACCTTTTTCATTGCCGGAGTCGCAACAAGTCAAGAGTAAGAGAGATTCAACATGATCGATATCTTGATCACTCACAGGTAAACCTTCCTCATAACTGTAATTGAAAACAGGATAGAATTTACAAAATGATAAATCAATTGCTCCCTGAAAAAATCAGGGCAAGATCAAAATTCACAACTTTTATACTTACAGTGAAAGCTCTTTGTTTGGAACATTGTTCCTGCCTCGATTAAAAGTCCACTCAACAAAAGTTCCGCTTAGGAAAATTTGGCCTGAGTCAAATTTTTCCGAAAAATCCGAACATTTTTCGAGACAGTAACAAATTAAAGTAAGAAATAGACCAGCTTCCCTCGAATTTTGACCTGGGTTAACGTTCAAAGTTTGAGAAGATGACCGAAATTACAAAATTGGTAAAGATTGTGTCTAGGTTGCGTTACGTATTTTTGATGCTAGCGGTTTTTTCCGCTAAAAAAAAACAAATTTTTGATGCTACCTTCGCGTTTTTTTCCGCTAAAAAAAAACAAAACTAATTGACCGTGCTGATAATTTAGTTACACACAACAAAAGATTCTGTCTAACAAAATTCCACTCAGATCAAATTTTTTTATACTGTTCTTATGGGAGATTTCATGGTGATGATCAAAAATTCCACGTAGTGAAAAACGCCACTTATCGGAGGCTCCACACAACGAGCTTTCACTGTACTTCAATTTTGGTACATTGAGCACCATGTTTGTGAGCTATAGTACAGGTCAAACAAAGAAGAAAAACTACAAAAAAACGAGGAAAGCAAATTCATTTGAAATACTAATAATATCATCTAGTTATGTCAATAAAGAGTAGTAAGCTCTACCCATTAGAAATTTCTCTACTTTTCTGCGAGAAGCACTTAAGCAGTCCAGGGGTGCAAAATGTGCCTGATCCAGCGATCCACGGCTCGCGTGAAAGTGAGGAAATTTGTCAATTTTTTTTTTTTTTAAATACATAATGGCAATAAGGATTTCCCAGGAAAATAGTGTGAAAAATGGGAAAATATCAGTTATTTTGCTAAGATACAGTGTTGAAATGTCAAAAGAAGCAAAAAAAAAGTCATCACTTTCAAATTTTTGGGAGGAAATTTTTTAAAATCCGGTAAGGAAATAAGTCATGGATCGCATGAAACTTCCGAAGTTTTGGAACATTTTGCACTCCTGAAGCAGTCCGTCCTTTTTTATTTCATTCAGGAGCTTGTTGAAAAGTATTGCCTCTTTCAAACTAAAAAGAAGAAATAGGGTTGAAAAGTCAAGGATAGGACATGGTCATTCCAATTAACACTAAGCAACATCAAACTTGATACTTACCAGTAACAGTAAATTTGGCTGATAATTTGAATGGCTTTGGCCGCTATGGTAGTTTCTTGAAAGTAACTCGCTTCATGACAAAGTTGCATCAATGGTGAATCTAGATCCAAAATTAGAGAGAGAGTAGATAATAAGATTTCAAAGATTACAGAGCCTCAGAAGTCTAAAGAATAAAGAAAGACAAACATGTTTGTAACATCATTGTTTGATTTTTATAATACATAATTTTTTTTCAACACTTTTTTCCTTCATCTTTTTTTTTCAAGGCTTTTCTTACTCTGTCCTTAGTTTCTTGCTGACGAAGACTCATTTTACCCCTTCTAATTACTTTTAACAGCTGTCCATTTTTTGATTTTTATATTGCTCGTTACCAACTATGTTTTTTTTCTCTTTTTATTAATTAAAAATTAGATGTAATGTAATCCATGTAAATTAGTATGTGGAACTAGTCCTAGTGTACGGAAGAAGGACCTGTAAAATAAAAGGTTTGCGCTTCAGCTAAAAACCTCCATTTGCTTACAATGTACAGTTCTCAGGAAGAGCACATCCATTGTTTTACAGACCCTTCTTTTGAAAAAGTCCTCAAACAGATTCATACAAGATAAAGGATCAAGAAGCATCCAGTATGGAGTTTACCTTGATGGTGATGAGCATGACAGATAGCGGAGGATTGAGACAGCACAATTAAGACATCTAAAACGTAAGATGTCAATCTTTTATTTCGAATTTCTTGCGTCACTTTGACCATGGTCAAAACAGCTTCTTCAGGCCAATAGTGGGCACCTTTCTTTGCTAGAACGTGCAAACATTCTAAAGCTGAATAACGTACAGCCCAGCGTGGATCATGTAAGTAACCAAGTAGTAGATTTACCTGGGGGAAAAATATATATATTTCATCAATTATACACTGCCCCGCAAAAAAACCGGCGCACCAGGCGCGCTGGATCATTCCGCTCGAAAATGCAAAAAAAATTACAAAATTTAAAATTGTCATAACTTTTGAACTAAAAGAGCTAAAAATATTTCAAAGCCAGGGCCAGATTCCACATACTCTTTAATTTTTTATACGTAAGCTCAAATTTTCTTTTGGTTATTTTCCCGCCCATATGAAGAGTTTTTCCAAACCCTCGCGAAAACTGTTTTTTGGAGCACATCTCTAAAAAGTTACTCGAACTTCTCACATCTCTTTGGGCAAAAGTAGCACAGATAGACAAAATCTGGAACATGCATCAGACTTCTCAGAGTCAGGGCTATCGACCTGGTTACCTACCTCAATGTTGTCAACAAAATTTTTTTAAGATCGCAAAATGCACTTTTCCGAGACCACTTAAAGACCGCTTCTGAACACAAAGTTTACACATCCCGCTCAAATATGCAAAAAGACGTTAAAAGTTCAAATCGTCAAAACTTTTGAACTAAAAGAGCTAAAAATAGTGTATTAAATTCATTCTGATGAACAAAAAAAAAAAAAAAATATTTCCAATGTTTGTGGAGAGGATTTAGATTACATTTAGAGATTAAAATCTGTGTTCAGAAACGGTCCTTAAAGCAAACTTAAACTAAGAGCTCCTTAAACTAACTTAGGAAGGGAGGGGTTTCAAAAAATCTCACGTGCCTACCACGTAACTTGGAGGGAATGTTGGAGAAGGGAACCAGTGGCGGAGCGTGCAATCTAGCAATGTTATGACTAGCCTGTATAAAGTCATGAAAAAGGTCAAAATATTGGGGGCGCACAATACACTCCCTCATATCGATATTTTCAATGGATTTAGAGGAACCAGATATGATGTTGCCAGATTGCACACACTGCCACTAAAATGGAATGGTTCTGCAGACATACACAATAAAATTTCATAATGAACCATTCCTCTAACTTTTTAATAAATCCTAACTTTTGGACTGATGAAAATACAATTTAGTATTAGAGCATGTCTTTCAGCATGCTGTGTTCAGCAGCTTGGTTCTTGTTTAACCAAAGGTAATTTTGTTGAGCTTACTTGAGGACCAATGTCTACTAGCGTTGCTGTTGCTAACTGGGTTAGCGTTTTCAAGGTGACTATGACAAAATCATGAGCTGGATATTTCGGAAGTAAATCAGTGCAAACAGATCTGACCTGAAACATGGGAAACATTCAACTAAATAGGTAATCCAAAATCAATAGGTGGACAAATGAGGCTGTTGCAAACTTTTGCTGAGGATGAATGAAGTGACGATTAATGTGTACAGTAATCTTTTGCCGTTTGCAACTTTGGGTTGCTGATTTTGAGGATTAGCAGAGATTTCGTCCAATTCAAAACTGTCCAATTTTTTTTAGTCTATTTTTTCCATTGTAAGAATAAGTACAAAAATTATTTGTCCAAATTTAAAAATGTCCAGAGTTTACTTTTGTCCAACAGGAAAATTGGCCAGAAACATTATTTCCAAAAATGAGAAGATCAGCCATTCTCATCTGAGCGTAACGTCCGTGACACCTTTAAAAGTTAAAAAAAGTGGATGAAAACCAACCTTCAAAATTAATGAAAATATGTGTTAGATTAAAAGCAATGGAAAGTTTCATCCCTGAAAATATAAAGTATTGAACTCAACTAATAAAGAAGCCACAAGGAAATAAAAGGCGTCGCGGACGTTACGCTCAAATGAGAATGGCTGAGATGCGTGCTCTACACAAGATTCAAACACAATATGCAGCGATAGGATAGTTAAATGACCCCTTTTGATAGAAAAAATGAGATTGTCCATTTCTTTTAGTGCGTTCTGTTGATTTGTTGATTTCCAAGAATGTTTCAAATTATTGGACGAAATTGATAAACTGATTCAAAATTGAATAAAGAAAATGTGGGTAAGTTGTACGATGGACAAATTAGCGGTTTGGACGAAGTAATAATGGACAGTTTAAATTGGACTAATTTACATTGGACGATCATTTTTGGACAAAACGTGTATTGGACGAAATCTCTTGGAACCTACTCGCAATTCCTTTTTCGCAACAAGTATTTGTCTTTCGTAACACTGATTTTGTGTATTCACAAAGAAGATTGTGCAAAAAAAGAGATAAATGAAAAAAAAAAAGATGCACTCCAATAACCCAAATACTACAAGTTTTGCTACATACGTTATCTTCAGACTGTTGTTAACGACAAGCTACATATTACAGTACAACTTTCAGACGACACCCTGTTTTAACGTTTGAAAATTCCAGTTCAAAAATATTCCAAGTTTATCATTCTTTGTGCTGATTTCATTAACTTTTTTTGCATATTTTATTCTTCCATAAAAATATCTCAAAATAAAAACAGTGATTTTTAGGACTCAGAATTATTCATAAATGGTCAGGATTAATTAGTACATTGTCATTGGAAAAGCAACTGGATTGATAACTTTTTATTTTTTCAAATTATTTACCATTTCAAACTTACGTTAATTTTACGGACAAATAGTGTAAAAATGCATACCATGGCGGCAGTTGCAGTGTCATGATGCATATGCTGCAGGATTGGAATTAATTTAAGTTTCATACTGGCAGGTGTGTTGAGACCCTGAATCATGTCCCAAATTTTATTACACATACTGACAGCAAACAATCTAAATAGAAAATCAAAGAAAACAAACAATTTCAACTGTAACTGGAATGATTTGAGACAAAGTAAGCCAGAACAACTGGAGGGGGGGGGGGATAATTGCAGGAAACCAAGAAAATTTCATTTGCTGACCAGATGATAATTTTTTGTTGTCTTTTCGTGATCTTTACACTTTGGTTTGGTTTAGATAAGGGATGCTTCCAAAAACTACATACTTTTTTTGATTTAACAAGCTTCATTCATTTAATAGTGGATGAAGCCAATCCTAAAGTTACAATTACATCTCCACTCCCAGAGTCCCCGATGCTTCTTTAGCAGGGGCATAAATTTTCACATTTCTGATGGCCGGGTATCCTCATAGCTGGGTGTGGACACACAGAAATCTGTTAAAGTCAGCCAGAAAATCTTTCTGGTTGTGAGGTGGACAAATTATCGGGATTGCAGTAAAAACTTGTTAATTGCCCCAGTATTCAATGCCTAGAGCAGAAGTATTTAGAATATCCGGTTCTGACAAGTAGCGATACTTGCTTCTGAATTGCATCAAAATGCATCGATGAGCAGTTAGAGTTTTGACTCCTTGCTAATAAACCGCTCACCAATGCCATTTGAAGCAATTTGGAAGCAGGCACCACTACTTGTCAGAAGTAAATACTCAAAATGCTTCAACTCTAATGCCCCACAAATTTGAGTGGTTAAATACGACTTGAGATCTAACTTATCAAAGATTACATACATAAAGTAAGATAAATAACAAGTAATTTTACCACCAAGCAAAATAATTTGCCAATTATAGATTGAGAGGTAAGAACTTGAGTGGCTACAAAGTAAGTAGGAGGATTTATTTTATTTTTTTTATTTTTGGCAGTTGATACATGGAGCTCTGAGACTAGAGCTATAGTACAGGTCCAGTTTTACAAGTATATATTTTTAACTAAATATACGGTATAAAGGATTGATTTTGTCCACTTACTTGGACTGAGCTGCAAACTGCATGGCTGCATAAATGGCAGCCTCAATTTCAACAGAATCATGAGAGTCTAAACTGCTGCGGATACTGTGATGCACTTGCTGTCTTTCCGGAATGATGGCTGCAACACTTCCTAGGGTTCTTAGCGTAAATGCTCTCGCAACCTGGAGGAATATATGAAGCAAACAAATTGATATGACTTTGATTGAGGGCCAAATTCATATTGTCCCCTGGAACAGCACTTGGAGATGAAATCAAACGTCTCCGTGTAAAATACTATGAATTTCAAAAGAAAATCCTCTAATTGAAACCGCCCTTGCTAATTTTATTCATTATGTACTTTCAAAAGAGTTTTCGATTTTATAAGACATACTTTCAAGTGGCAATTCTGGTAGACTCTGAAATAGTTGAAAACTGCAAAATTCCTTTAAAAGCTGGTCAAAAAATGGAGGAAGAAAAATGTCCATGGACGGAGCTAGCAATTTGGCAACTGTGGATTCTTCTCATTTGAATGTATGAGAAACCATCGATTAGAAATTGGGCCATGGCCCCTTAATAATCGATTGTTTCTCATACATTCAAATGGGAAGAATCCACAGTTGCCAAATTGCTTGCTCCACCCATGAAAATGTTTACCAGGATACTTTCTTTTGAAAGTGCATACAGTGATGGAAGGGAGTTTGAGGTAGCCTTATGAAAAAGACTAATTTTGGAAGGGCTTATAAGCCTAAACTCAAATCTTAAGAAAAACTGCATAAGCACAAGCAAATTTGAGAATTTTTCATTGTACGACTAAAAAATCACTTAAAAACACACACATTTTTCTTAAGAAATCTTTGAAGACTTAAGTATTATGCCTGTCTACATTGTCTGTGCGTTTTTTATATTTATCAACTCACTTAATTCTTGTATCAATTTTATTTTCTGTACTATCAACGAATTAAAGATTGTCGCGAGATTTTCACGCGAAGTTTTGCCTTCAAGATTCTGGTTCGGCCAACTCTTCATACTCTTCACACCTTGCAGGTGAGAGGCCAGTGCGGGTGGGGCGGGGAAGCCGTTGCAGATCAGTCCCACACTCACACCTGTAGATGAAAATGTGTAAAAATCTCTCGACAATCCTTAATTCGTTGATAGTACATGTGAAGTAAAATAAATTTTTCAAAGAGGTGGAACATTAAAAAAAAAAACACATCGAAGTCCATAAAAAAAAAAAAAAAATACAGTACAAGAAGGAAAATACATACCGGGTCATTAGAGTGGATGACACTGAATATTCGACGCACAAACTCATCAACATTTAGAATTTTGTCTAAGTGCTTTTCACTTTGCTGGCAAACTCGCAAAACCCAAATCCGAAGAAAATTGTTCCTAGAAAAACGAACGAAATTAAAAAATCTCAAAATGCATGTGATTGTGTCATCTTCAATTTGGAGCAAAAAGTTTTATTTATTTATTTGAAAACTGAATAGGCAACGATGTCATAAAAAAGAAAGTAAACAATGAAGTTTGCTATTTAATTTTAGTAAAATCTGTTCACAGGAACTTTATCAGATTATTAGCTTTCAAACAAACTCTAACTTTTGTCAATACAATCACTATCATTGCTCCATCCAAGGTGGTAAAAGTTGGGTTTCTTTTTTATCACATCATGTATTCACGCTAGTTATCTTTTAACGGCGGCACTACAATTCTAGAGATTCACCTCAAAAAATTACAGGGTTACCAATAATACAGTGTGAATACTTACTTGCTATCTCATTCAAATCACCCAAAGTAGACAAACTTTATAACAGTAAATTAAGCGCTATTTGTTTGAAAATTGATAAAAGTTTGGCCTGGAATCATGCTAACAATGCTTTTGATCAAGATCATTGATATTGATTACTATCACCAAAAGTATAAGGTTACCTTCATTATTTGCGCTGCAATGGAAAAATAAAACAAATAATCACTATCATAAAATTCTAAAACTGACTTACCCCACTCGAAAGACATCGGCCAACTTCAAGAATGAAGAGTTGATTAAGATGGGGAAAGGATACTTCTCAAATAACTTCGGAAATCTAACGATGGCTTCACATTGTTCTCCGACTTTGGTGGATCGCAAACCTGCAAAAAATAGGTGTAGTATCAAGACAGTTGAATATTAGATAAATATTGATCAATTAGAGCAATGAGAGAGATTCAGAGGAGAGAAAACTATTGGGTTAGTGAGATTCAGCATGTTCACAGGACTTTCATAAGAAAGTAACAGAAGATTTTTGAAAAATATGCTTTTAACTTTTTTTTTTCATTTTTTAATTATTAATTTATTTTTAATCTTGGTTCTCTGATGCAATTGTACATGTTGCACATTAGAAAGTTATTCCATTCTACTTTACTCTAAAAGTACACTCTCTGAAAGCATAGCTTGTCAGCCTTTAACCGTCATTGGCAGGAGCTAGAGTCAACATTCCAAAAATGTTGGAACATTGCATTCAAGATCGAATTCTGAGGAAAATTTTGAAACCATTCTAAGCTTTCTACGGCCAATTTTTGGGGTTGATGTTATTGGCAAGAAATAGTGAGTTTGATGACGGGGATTAAATTTGTTCAAAACCTTCAAATTCAATAATACTTGCTGATAATTTCAACCTGAAAAATTGGTCGCAGAAAGCTTCAAATAGTAAAAAAAATGTTCCTCAGAATTTGATCTTGAACCCAACGTTCAAACACTATGGAGAAAATGATTCTAGCTCCCATAAATGTCGGTGAAAGTTTG
This sequence comes from Trialeurodes vaporariorum, assembly GCA_011764245.1. Taxonomy (NCBI): domain Eukaryota; kingdom Metazoa; phylum Arthropoda; class Insecta; order Hemiptera; family Aleyrodidae; genus Trialeurodes; species Trialeurodes vaporariorum. Next base: position 17,072,788 of record VMOF01000388.1, read on the forward strand.
AGGATGTTGAATTAAATGTGTTTAAAAAGAAAATATTTAATAAGTTTTTGTGGTATCAGGGTGTAAATTGGGAGGGGAGCAGAATGGTTGCTCATTGTTACAGGGGGTGGGGAGAAGTTAGGGAAGGCCCACCCGTCCAAAAAAGTCCTGCGTTTAGGCCGCGTCAGGTGAAGAAACCTTTTCCTCTTTCCTACCTGGGTTAGAATAGGGTTTTTTGGTTAGGGTTTAGTTAGCTGGGCCATATGGGATTAGCTGCCGCTACTTAAAGTAATTAAAAAAAAAAAAAAAAAAGGCAGCGAAGCTATGGAGTCAGAGAGCACGCAACAGTGGCACTAGCAGATTTGATCACCTGAAAGGCGTTGAGAGGATTGCATGAAATTCTGCGGAGGTCTATGGAATTTATCTGCGTAGCTGTGAGGCTGTATTTTAAAAAGAAATACATATGATAATCCATCCCAGGAATTGCATAAATTCAGAGACTACACAACAGATTACATGCACCTAATCAGTACTATAGTAACTCCGATCTGAAGGAACATAAGGGAATTCATTCAGCAAAAGCTACAAGCATGCTAACAGTGCATAAACACAGTAGGAAAAAGCCATTGGCAAAAGATGCGTTTTTTTCCATCTACTGCGCTGATCCAGCAAGAATTTTGCTGGGACTGCACAGATCCATCTGTCCATCGGTCCCGCGAAGCGTTTCTGTCAATTCGTACAATTTTGCTTGATGAGGTTAGGCTTCGCCCATTTGTAAAGACAGATGTAAACAATAAAGGCCTATCCAGCGGACGCCCAGCGGCCTCAGGAGACCGCTGAGACCACTGGTATCTGCTGGCAGCAAATGGAATCAAGCAGAGAGAAAAGAAACGGTTTGCTGGATCGCTGGGCAGTGGATGGGAAAAAACGGGTCTTAACTCTTGTGAAGCAGCATCTGAGAATGCTTAAAATAAATTAACTTCAACAAGAAAAACAGGAGTATTGGATTAATGTTTCTATTACATTGGCTTAACATACCTTTATCTAACTCTGTCAAAGCAGAATTGGCATCTTGCTCTGGTTCACCTAGGGTATTTTCACTGATCGCAGTAAGTCTGGAACTTAGCATTTTTCCGGAATAAAAAAAAAGTTAAAAACAGGAAAGTACCAATTGTTTACTGTAAAGGGTAGAATAAAAATGGAATAACAGAGCTGAGGCAAACTTTTTACTAGCTTCTACTTCTGAAAGCCGGTGGGCTATCATCACGATTTCTTTGAGAGGGTACTAAACAGGCTGATACTTTCACTGGTTTCGATGACTCAACCAAACTTTTCTTGCACCCATTCGACTTCCGAGCAACTTTCTTGTAATTTTTCTTAAATTTCCATGCCCGGTGCCGCTTTTTTGAAAACAATTTTACTTGCATAAAAACAAATCAACATAACCTAACACAAGTGAGTGGTTCTGCAGACATTTGCGCTACCAAAACAAACATAAAGTTTAAAAATTTTCTCTCAAAAGTCTTTAAAAGTTTTGTCAGTTCGCCTCAATTTTGAACGCTGACATCGAATTTGATAGCTTTCGAAGCAAATTTTCATTAATTCCCCTTGAATCTAGCTTTCCTAGAACATAACCTCAAATTCATCAAAACACTAAGTTTTTTGGAAAAATTCGCTTCTTACAGGAAAAGTTAATGGGAAGTAGATATTTGAGGGCGTACTCAATGTTTTTCAAAGCGTACAATTGCTATTCCGCACTTTAAAGAAGCTTTTGATGGCTTTTGAGACCTTTTATCTTGGTCAATTCAACACAGTCTTTGGTAGCGCAAATGTCTGCAGAACGTAAAATCCAACCTAACACTGGACACTACCTCATTCATCATTCATCAGCAGATGAACCCACCAGTCAACAAGAACGTGTAAACAATACAAATCATAACAAAATTTTGTTATCTTATCACTTCTAAAATCGAGAATTCAGCATTAGCAGGAGATTGTTTATACTTACATGGGATTATTTTCAGAACATGTTTTAATTCGAGTGAGTTTAAAAATTAATCGTGCTCATTTAGTGAGTTCTGGATATCAAAATTTCACTTGGAAAGTTTGAGATTTCATCAGTCATGGCATCGAAAAAGGATGGAGTTGAAAATGATCCTGGAGACTTTAAAGAGAACGTGAGTAATTTTCCAGTCATTTGATTTTTCTTGAATTTCTGACGGGATTCAGTGAGGTTTATCAAGGTCAGGTGTGAGCAAGATGAATTTTTGAAACTGCACTGTGAATTTGGCTTACCTGCTGTAAGGTTGAGTCAAGATACAGGCATGAACGGTCTGATCGAAGTGGGTCAAGTCTCTTCGATTTGATTGCCATCATCTTGACTCCAGAGCCAAGTGGGTGATGCTCCTCTGCGCCATGAGTACAATGTTGATGCTATAGGTAGTAGAGCTCGTTTCAGAAGTGTAGGTGTAAGTACCTAGACCAAAATATTTGGCGAATTTTTAATTTTCATTCCTTCTAATCGGAACAAAACCTGCCTCCGGCTTTTAAAGTTAGATTTCAAAGCATTCTTCAATGATAAGTCAATGCTCAAATTTAATTTAATTTTGTAATAACATGAGAGAAGTAATGTCCAAAAGTTTCAAAGAGGGTCGGTCTAGGTGCGCCTGCACTTCTGAAACAACCTCCATGTAGCTGATGCTGGCACGGCTGAAGCCATGCAAATTTCAAGTGTAACTTTCCAGGGGTGCATAATGTGCCCGATCTAGCGATTCGCGGATCGCGTGAAAGTGAGGAAATTTCTGGGAAAGTGAGGAAATTTGTCCAATTTTTTTGTTTTTGTTTTTAAATAATGGCAACAAGAATTTCCCAGGAAAATAGTGTAAAAAATGGGAAAATATCGGTAGTATAGCGAATATACGGGTCGAAATGTTAAATATCCAAAAAAAGTCATCGTTCTCAATTTTTTGTGAGGAAAGTTTTTAAAATCCTGTGAGGAAATAAGTCATGGATCGCATGAAACTTCCGAAGTTTTGGAACATTTTGCTCCCCTGTAACCTTCTTTGGACCAACCTTTACATAGGTAGAGCTCGTTTCATGAAAGAAGGCAGATGACAGATCATGCGGCTTGCTGTGCAAAGATGTGTTCACGTTCCCTGCACTTGCGCAAAAACGCAAAATTTTTGCGCAGTAAACGAACCAATCTGTCATCGGCCAAATTTCGTGAAACAACCTCTAACCAGCTCTTAATCAAAGATGCATTTTTTCCTAGAAATCGCAAATTGTTCTTGGATCGATTAAAATTTATTTCACCTGCTGCAATAAAAGTGCTCTCAATCATTCAATGCCTAGTGTGGCGGTGAAGCTCATTTTCTTCAGCTTTCAAAGCTAATTTGACAGACAATGAGAAATAATAACCTGATTATCTGATTGGAGAAAAAACTGCCTCCTACTCTCTCATAATTTTTATCCGCAGGGTTGAAGAATTTTACTAATAAAAAAAATCAGAGCTAGAGCAAGAGGATTTCTGTCCGCTTTCGGAAGCCTGGTTCACAGAATTGATGACCTTTTTCACCCTCTTTTTTCTTTGCTTTTTCAAACAGCTAAAGGAATTTTTTTTTCCCAGAAGAGGGTCTCAATTACTTCTGGTTTTCTAAGAGGAAAATTGAAAAAAAAAGTCTTTCTAAGTTTTTGTGGCAGCGTCCTTTTTGCTCTTGCATTTTCTTCATCCCTGCTTTTATCTAGCGCATCATTAATGGCAGTATCAATCAGATAAGCTTCAATTTTGTTCAAGGAACAGGTGATGACGGAATCATACTCAGAGATTAGTCAAAGTTCATCCGTGAGTCCAGCCAGGAGACCTAGTCAGCTAAATTTGAAATGTGAAGCCCTCTCAGAAAAACACAAAGTCCTCGAATATTTGGATCATCTTGAGGGAATGGTCAGTCAACATGGTGATTTGGTAACATTCGTCGCAGAAGATCTAGAGACCAAAATTAAGCTTTCAAGTCCTCCGGCCAGGAAAGAAGGTAATAATGTTTGTTTTATTTATGGCTCATGACATCTTGATATAAAGCTCATTGCAGGTGTGAAGGAAGATTTGACCTGTAATCTTTGGCAAAATAAAGTACTCACGATCAGTGGCGTAACTAGGGGGTTGCGAAGCAGCGACTGCGGGGAGGCACACAGTATTTAGGGGCTCACTTTTATTTATTTATTTATTTATTACAATTTAGTACATTATGCCTCTAATTTAGGACTGGTACAAGTCAAAACATACAGACAACCAAAATGAATTTGAACAATCTAGATCATCCACATGGTAGAATGCCTTCTGCAGGACAAAATTTCTCAGCTCTCCCAAAAATCAAGAAAAATGAAGAAAAACGAAAAGGCAAAGCATTGGAACAACATTGTTCTCCAGTTTCTACTGAATGACACAGTCCAAGGGGAAAGGAAGTTCTTAAGTGCTCCTGGAATCACCGAGAAAATACAAAGGCAAACCACAAATATATTTTTAAAGGGATTTAAATCAAACACGTTACCTGCCTGATTCTGCATAGTATCTGAAGTTAAACTAGACCAAGAAAAGGTGACTAAATATGGTGAATAGGGAAGAAAGGGGTATGAGAGAAGAGGATGCAAAATGAAAGGGGCTCAAAATTTCTGCTCACCGGGGGGGGGGGGGGCGCAAACCCACCACGGTACCCCACTGCTCACGGTTAAAGTTATCTCTCATGTATCAGTAAAAATGAAAATTTAACTAACTCTGTCCGAAAATGAGGTTTTCTGAGGTATACATCTCTTACTCGCAATGTCTCAATCCCAAGTTGCTTACCAAGTAAGTAATTTTTTCTGAAATACTGCTCTTTTTTTTGGTCTGTTAGTTTATTTCGAAAATGAATCTTTTGAAGTGTCTTTCGGTGAAAAAATGATTCTATTGCTTTTAATTTATTTCTCCAGGTTCAGTGCCCATGAGAGGATGGTCCTTGAAGCCGCTAATGGATAACCCGATTTTGAATGAGTTAGAAATGGAAGCTAGTCGCATTGCATCCTCAGTAGATACACTAACAGAAAATCTTGCCGGAATCCTGCATAGTGTAAGTCTATTAAAATCATAATTCTATTTTATCTGCAATTTTCTGGAACTCTTCAAATTTTATGGTCCATGCACTCAGATTTGCTTGAAGTAAATTATCTAGTGGAGTTCAAACTGTGGCGGCTTATTCAATCTGGCAACTATGCGGTTTGCTGTTTGAACTTCTGTACCGTGTTGCCATATTTCGGAGAATAATCCAATCTATCCCATTTGACGTAATGTAAAATCTGGTAATTCAATTTTTAGGAAATTCAGGCAACTTTACTTTTGTAAAACATTGATTCTAGGAAAGGTAGATCGCCTCACCAAGAATCAATCATCATACATGGGTTTAAATGCAAAAAATAAATCTCTGCCACTTTTCGCACACACTGCCTGTGAATTCAGATTAAGTCAAGTGGTGGAGGAGTTAAAGATGTAAAGCTTTTTAATTAGGTAATGAAACTTAGGTATTTGTTTTATTATTAATTTTTTTTCTCTTTTACAGGTATCTGCCTTAACTGTTGACTGCTTGGACACCTATAGAGATGTAGTCTGTAAAACCTGTGATGCCGTGGATTTAAATATTAAGGTAAAAAATTATTATTTCATCTTGCAAGTGATAGAAGGAAAATTGCAAACTCTTTTGATCCCATAGGTGTATAGGATATACGAGGGTGGATTTTAAAGTAAGTTTACCTATTTTTTTTCTCATAAACTATCAATGCTAGAAAAAAAACAAACCCAGCGTTAAAACGTACGTACTTTCAGCTTTCTAACGAGCTTTAGTATTTCAAATTTGGCCGACGCATTGCGGAGATATCGTGGATTTTCCCCACCCGTCTCTCCTTCAAACGTGCCCACCTTTTCAGGCGCTATAGAAAACTGCGAGTTTCGGCAGGCGATGCGCTTATCTCCGGATCTGACATCTCAATAACACCTGAATTCATGTTTTTTACTAAATAGACTACTCTTATACTGATAAAATGATCCAATTTGTATCGATCTCCAAATTTCGGTCAATACTGAAAGTGCAATCATCATGAATTGAAACTGGATTAACAGCTTGCGTCAAAACCTGGTTGAGGAGTACAGGGAAAGAATTTTACGACGGCTGTATACAGAAATTGTTGCACCGATATAAAGTAATCAAGAATCTAGCGGGTGACTTTGTCAAAAAATGAGGTGAGATGCCTCACAACAATGTTATAACTTGTTTCAATAAAATAATAGCTCTATTTTACTTTTTCAAAGTCTTAAACTCATATTTTCTGTGAGGCTATAAAGGTGGGCACGTTTGAAGGAGAGAAAGGTGTGGAAAATCCACGATATCTCCGCAACGCGTAATCCAAATTTAAAAAACTGTAGCTCGTTAAAAAGCTGAGAGTACGTACGTTTCAACTCTGGGTTTTTTTTTTCTAACATTAATAGTTTCTGAGAAAAAAAATAGGTAAACTTACTTTAAAATCCACCCTCGTAATTATACATAATAGGGTAGGAAGCTCTGTAATGTAAGAAATGGATGGTGGCCCCCTTAGAAGGGCCATTTCTAAGTGTGGCTTGTTCAAGGTGCGAATAGCCGTTTAGATGCTTGGTCCGGAGTTCCATACAAAACTTGACTTTCTTTTAAATTGATAAAATGTGAGAAGAAGAGATTATGAAACACTGGAAAGGATAAGTGCCTCCCTTGAGTCCATTGCTTCAATAGTTCATTCTGAGATAGGCCATTTCAGTTTTGAGCGCTAGAAAACGAGTAGGAAAAAAAGTGTACATCAGTGGTCAAAAATGGTCTGTTAAGGAGTGAATGATTGAGAACTATACAAAACAGACACTGTTTTTGTTCTCTATAGCCACAACTTGGCAAATTCTTATAGGATGGATGTATCAAACTTTGTTAGTTGCATATTGTAGATTAGGGGATGGTCTCGTATTGTATTGTCATAGAGTGGATGATCGAATACTTGTTATTCTTATAGGTGTTGTCATTCCAATAGGTTCCATTCCGATGGAAGCTCTTCTATCCCTGTAGGAAATTGCGAATAGCTCAGGTGTCAATAGTGAATTTCCGTAGAGATGGAAGGGTTTCTACCTGAATGACACCACTCATCATAAGAATAACACGTCCTCGATGCCATTACGATTAGATTGTTTATAATCAGCCAAGTTAGAAAACTCAACGCGGAGGGAAACCGTAAACATATGTACTACCTAATAATTTTGACTTTTCAGTCCGCAATAGTTGGGATAGTTGGGGTTCCACTGCATTCAAATTGTGCACCTACCCACTATTAAGATGTTTTAATTATTTTTTCAGTCAACTTACCAGCTGATGGCAAAATGTGAAGAGTTGGGCAAAGAAATGGAACCTGTTTATGCCCTAGCTAGTCAAATGTATCCTTTTATTTCGTAACACAATTATTATAAATATTTATTCAATGTGCTGTAGAGCAATTTTGTATCATTTTACCAATTTTTGTTCGAGGATGCTTTTGATTTGTTCCAATGAACTATTTTGCAGGGGTCTGCAAAACTTTTTTAAATTATTTTAATAAAACTAAGAGAGATTATAGGCTGAGTTCATGAAAAAATACCCTCTCAAAATCCCTAAAAACTCATTTAGGAATGAAGAATGGAGCATAGATCAAAATTCAAGAGTCCCTGGGAAAAACGATAAATGTTACAAAAATCCAAGTTAAAGTTTTCATTGTCATCTAACGGGTTACGAATAAGTACAAATTGAATAGAGATCTACAAAAGTGCAAGACAATCACTTTTGGTGGACGGAAATACCTTGAATATTTTATTATTTTGAGAAAGAATAACCTTTATATGTCATTTCCCCCTTTTCTTTAGCTTAAAACAAAAATGGGTCTTTGTAAAATTTATTGTTCTTTCCTTGGACTCTTCAATTAATTTGAAAAGATTTACCGCAAAGGTGCACACAGATTTCGTTGAATAATGGGTGAAAAGATGTGCCACGATGACCTTGCTCTGCAGTAAAAATATTATTCTCCATGCTGTGAGATAGCAGTGCTCCATCTTTTCCCTGAATATCTTTGGTTTTGAGTATCTATTTGTATGAATAAATTCATCAACTTACTTAAAATGGAAAGCAGAGAGAGAAAGAACACCTTTACTTAAACTGAAAACATAACATTTTTCAGCTTTGAGCAATTCTTTTTAAGTATCTGACAGGCTTGAGTTTGAAGTAAATATCAAGTACTTACCCTTTGCTCTGTATGAATGAAGCCAAGGGAAAATCAAGCTGAGTGTTTCTTGGAAATAACATTATCACCCGTGCTGACTATTCCATTCAATTTTCCTTGACTCCTTATTCATTTTCAGAAAAGAGATCAAGAGACTCTTAGATCTTTTGGAAAATGCAGCCAACATATCTTGAATTTGGACAGTGCAGGTTTTTGTCTTGATCCTGCTCTATCTCGATGAACCTCACTCTGATGCAAACCACCTTGATTGAGAACAACAATTTTTTTTTTGAAAAATCTAGCCGTAAATTGGTATCTGTACCAAAAGATTCTCAAAAATTAACTTGCGTGAATGTAAAAGAGTCAATGTAATTCCAGGTATACTCTGAGGTTTCAATTGGATAGATAGCACCACTAGTCGCGGTTCTAAATTTGATCTTTTTTGGGTATTTAAAGGGTCTATGGCTAAAGGGAAACCTAATAGTGGTTACCTTAGCTACGGCCAAGTCTTATCATACTCAACCTAAAGTGTCATTTAAAGATGGTCTTAACTATTGGTTTGATACAAAAGTAAATCATTGGCCTGCTACATAAACTCTTAGTTTGCCTCCCTGTGGGTAGGTACTCGCAGATTTTATTGAATAAGGGCCGAAAAGATGCTTTATAATGACCTTGCTCTGCAATAAAAACTTTGTGGGTGTCAATATTCAGCGTTAACTTTTGTTACTTTATTCTTCATTGAAATTGCCCAAAGAAGATGTTTTAGTAAAGTGGTCAGATTAAAATATCTGACATACCTTTTTCCCTCGAATCTTGTCTTTGTTCGGTTTCAATCGTTTTTTATCATTCAAATAGTATTTGAATGTTTTCTGAAGGAAAAAGGATAGTTTATTTAATCATTTTGGGAGGCTGCCTCTTTTAGTCCAAACTTTAGACAGCAACTTTCAATATCAAGCCCTTTTATCATTGTACCTGCTAGGTAATTTAATTGTATATTTTATCTATGATTGCTTTTACATAGTAGGACTGTATAAAGTTAAAACTTTATTAATATTTTTGTTTTGAGTCATTTAATCATTTCAATTAAAACTAAAATTAGCAATTCAGTCAAAATAAAATACAATTAAATCAAGGTTTAATTAATAAAACATAAATTGAAACAATAAAATTTATAAATTATAACTTATCCACTAAGTATAAAAAAATTAAAATAGGAAATTATTTTATTTTAAACTGTAATTTACCATTTCAAGTTAAGTTTTGTTAATTCGACCATATTTTGTTTGATTTTATCTTAGCTGAATTGCTCATCCAAGTTTCATTTATTCATATTCACTTTTAATTGTTTTCTTTATCGTTTTAATTACCCAGTTCCTAATGTCTTGTTTTTTAATTTTCTTAGTCTCAGAACTTTGTTCAAAAGGTGTAAATACAAATATATTTTTGCTAATGTACCTATTAAAATAAAATGAAACAAAAAACAAATTGCAGTGAATGAGTTTGAATGTTTTTAATTTTCATGCAAAGTATACCTATTCAAGAAATCTGTCTTTCATTTGATAAAAAGAAAACTCTGCATAGTTATTTGTATTAGATGTACTTAGCTGTGGCGTTAGTAATGATGATATGATTTACGTTTTTTCTTCAAAACTGTCAATCCATTTGTAATTTTGACTGTGTTAATTCTGTCAACAATCAACATGAAGAATTTCTGTAGTCCAAATGATGGATTTAAGCCATTTCTAATCCCAGATTTGAAGGGCAAAATTACAATTCTAATCAGCTAGATGATGTTTGAGAAAACTATTAGTAGGCAGCTATCGTCTTCGCTGCTGAGCGAAATAAGTCTATTCTTTTGAAAATTAGTACTTTTGTTCTGTCTACATAGCTGAAGACCATTCTGCTGATCAGCTGACATTTTTTCCTAGAATTGGTCATTTGCACAATTGAAGCCCACTCCGGGAAAACGGCTCATAACATGATGGGTATTGCTCATCTGAGTAAATTCTAATAAAATCATTAGGCTTATTTTCTTGGAATAGAACACCTGATGTTTCAACGTCCCTTTCTCTGGAGATGGCTTCAATTATTCTATTCGTGATAATTTTTATTCAAAATAATAAAAGGAGAACCACACAACACAAGTACTAAAATCAAATTAAAATAATAGAGAGACTCACTTGCGCTAGTAAAATTTTAAGGTCAGACGCGTTTCGCCCAAACACGGCCAGGCATCATCAGCGACGGATTATTATCGGTTGGTGTGATCGATTATAATAATTGAGGAGTTCTTCGGTAAATTGGCGGATAAGCATAGTTACAGGTCTGAGAAAAACGCGTATCTTCGTTAAAAAAGCCTGTAATTTCAAAAGTTTATGGAATTTGTTCAATAACTAAAGTTTTTTAGATAGATCAAACCATTAGGAATAAAATGCAAAAAATCGCAAACTTACAGCACTTACGGTTTTTTCACAATTGTGGTTTCCAAAAAACATCTGCCCTTTTACCGGCGATCGATTTTTTGATCAATTTTTTTCAGACTTATAACGTTTTTTTTCGGATTTAAAGCTGAGGTTGAAAAAATGAAGCCGAAGGGTCCCCTACATCTTCTGATAACCATGCGCGGCAGATCGTTGATGCAATCGGTGCAATAGTGACTTAATCTGTGCATAACTACAATAGTGTTGCCAAACGTATTTATTGTAAAGATAACTTCCCGTAAACTCCCAAAAAAAAATTTTGTATGCTTTTTCACTGTTTTCAAACGCTTCATAAAGAGAGAAAGAGAAAATGGACATTGTGCTAAGTTTCACAGCAGACTTAGCAGTGCCCTTTTGGGACGAGAAACACAATGTCCATTTTCCCTATCCCTCCTTAAGGAAGTAAACAACAAATTTCACCTGACAACTTGGGAAATATTTTTATTCATACATACAAACATCGTAGCTTCAGTTTAGATATAGGAAATACCCAAAACCCTCTCTTCAAAGTTGTAAACTCTTTAGATGAAGGATGGAGGGGGGGAAATAACAACCGCCTACGGGCCAAAATACTGAACGCACCTCGTAATAATCAGTTGCCGATGAATGATGATGCCTGGCTGTGTCCGTACGAAACACGTCCGACCTTAAAGTTTTATTTGTGCAAGTGAGTCTCTCTTTTATTTTAATGCAATTTTTATTGCATGGATCTCAAGAGTTTTTGCGAAAGGAACTCGATGATATCTTTAAGGTGATTCCAGGAAAAACTTCTCCAGATTTCAATCCAATGGATAGCGTCAAAATTTACAAGAATCAACGTTCAAATTTATTGAAGACCCACTTCATATCAACCAACTGATTAAAGTTTTGAAGAGTCAAATGCTTTGAGTCATTGTGGGTATTCTTTAAGTTCAAGAACAAGGGGAAAAAGAGAGGAAAAAAAGAAAGGAACAAAGTAAAAAAATAATCGACAAATTCGAAATGAATGTATCACATTTATTGCACAAATATTGTACATGGTATGAGTATTGCTCCTTGTTTCAAAGGATTGAAAGTGAGTAAACTTACATTTAGTGCGTCAAAAGGTTTTTTTTTTTCTGAAATGAGAAAAACTACAGTGATTTAAATTTTAAAAATTCAAATTTTGGTCGTGAAGTAGAGACAGCAGCTCTGCAGGTGTGAATGCTTATGGATATGCAGGATAAAAGACTAGTTCCAGGTTTAATTTAGCTGTTTTTTTTAAGTCCACAACCATTCCCTGCAGACTTTTGTGGTTTGAAGTGGCCAGTTTGTTATTTTGTGGACAACCATGATAGGACAGATCTTTTCCAGTGGGAAGCCTGCTTTTAAAAATTGACAGCTCTGGTGCAAATGTTAGAAGTTCACATTCACAACCATTCACATGCTTCGGACCTCATTAACACAAAATCGAAGCGATACGAAGTGACTATTGGCACTCTAAATTAACGAATGACTTCTATAATAGTAGTCAACAACCAAGTGACTTTGAATGCCAAGTTCAAAATAAATTCATGGTTCACTTTCAAATAATAGTTGTGGACATAAAAAAAAAGATGGCTGTAGGTACACTGATCGATAAAACATTTGATAATGCTGGGGGATTACTTTAAAGACAAAATTCAAGATTGAATTTGAATAGAGGACAGTACAAGAACCATAAATTATGAAAAATTATTGATCCAAGAACAAGTTCGGAGTTAAAGATGCTGTTGCTTCTTAAGTACAAACGTACTTCATAAATGCCTACCTAGGCACTTTTTAAATAGTAAATGGTGACTGAACTAAGAAAAATACAGATTGAGTTCGTTGAAGCACATAAAATAATAAAGAATATCACTTAAATAGAGAGAGAGAGAGAGAGAGAGAGAGAGAGAGAGAGAGAGAGAGAGAGAGAGAGAGAGAGAGAGAGAGAGCTCTGTGGTGCAGCTTATGCTATTGATTAACTTGAATGGTACATGCTTTTCAAATGAATGATCAAAATTTACGTTATACAACAAAGAAGGTAAGTATGTCCTTATAATCTTTTACATGAGTACATCTGAAGTATAATCTCGATAAATTTGGCAATGTATAAGACTGCTTGTTGATTCGCGGCAAATTTTTTAGGAAGCTGTAATTATTTTCACAACAGATATTACAATTGTACAACCATAAACTTTTAGAAACTTAGATAAATTGATAGATAGGTTGAGATGGAGGCATGGGTGTAGCTAGGAAATTGCTGTAGAGAGGGAGGAGGCATCGGAGATATCCCGAAAATGGGTTCTTTCTTCAATGTTTAATTAAACTTCTACCTTTTCTATTTTCCTCTCCTTCTTTTCTCTTATTTTCTTTACCTTATTTATCTGTTTTTTTTTTTTTTTTCTATTGGAGGAGGGGGGAGGCCTCCTCTGGCCCATCCTGTAGTTTAGCTATGCCCATGATGCAGAGTTTGATTTAAAATGTTGAAATAATTTACAAGAAGGACATGAAGGTTTAAATAGAGACGGATAATAGACCAGGGCAGTCACAAGAAGCAAGAAAAATGGCATAACATTGGCAAGATTCAAGAAGATCTTAATTAATATTCGAGATAAATTTACGGAGCTGAGTTTTGATTAATTCTATGGACTCTGGACATAAATTGATTCTTGATGTAAAAAAACAAAAAAAACTTGTTTCATAATAAAGAGGAAAGAATTTTGTAGCATTATATCTGCCAACATTAAATTTGATGAGCAACATTGATCACTTTATTACCGGAAACGCGAATATCACAGATTGATTTTCGACAATCACCATTTCAGTGATTACTGTAATGGAAATTGGTTATAGTAACATCACTAGGTACTTTCAATCGGTTACATGGACACAATCTCTAGGTTCTTGCAGAAACCAACTTGAGCTAATGTATTCATGTATCGCTTTGAGCAAAATGATGTAAGAAGATAGCTATCCGCTATCCAGTAGTAACAACAATTGATGGCTACAATAACGACCAATCTTCGGCCAGTGCCTTGAGTGTCACTCAAGCCAATTTGCCCTATACATCAATTTTACTCCTGGAAGATTAAATTTTCACATTTTTACACATTATGAGACCATGACTTTTTTTTTTTTTTTTTTTTTTTTTTATCAAAATCAATTACTGTCCAGAAATTGAGGTCCATTAACTAATTCAAAATTGATTGCCATGCATTTGCTTTGAAGCAATAAATCTTATGATCGAGATCCTTGTTGAAAGTAATTGGCAAGTTTTGATGATAAAAACAAGGAAACCTAAAGAATGATAAAACCTAAAGGCAGGAAAGATAAGTTATGGCAATGTTTCAGTGGGGACTTACTTTCATGTGAAGATAATACGTGATAACTATAATTGAGTACAAAAGTATTGCTAATGACAAAGAACACACTATTCAAAAATTACTCGAGGTTTCGTATTGTTGCTTAGGTAAAAGAAGACGTTACTAGCTGGGTACTTAATTTATCACAAAAACATCAATCTGTCAATTCGATTCCTTGTAAATATTTAACTTATTTTCAAAAATGAAGTCAACTGACTTTTCATATTTGTCACTTACTGGCTAAGGAAAAACAAGAATAATATTATCTATCTTTTTTAAGGTTGCAACATACCTCGTTTAGTTGTTAGACATTGATACAACCATTATAATCAAAAATAAAAAAATAATAATTTAAAGAGAAAACCTTCATTTCAAAATTTCAGGTCAAAAACTTCACAGCCATCTAAATGTAAATTGAGCTTTCCCGGTAGCAATTATCAAATTAAGATGGATTCAAAAATACTACTTAACTAAATACACTTTCAATTGATGCTAGTTAATTACATAGAAACCTAGGTAAGTACTTGATATAATTTTGAGTGAGTAACAAAAATTTGAAAATTTCATTAAATTTACTAGCAAAAATAAAAATTACGACTAACTCACAATAAAATAAAATCTATCTATAAAAGAGAAACGTGCATCCAAAAATATTTTGACCTCATCTCACATTGTAAGAAAAGGACTACAGAAGTATAAGTTGCAGACAAAAAAAAAAAAAAAAAAAAAAAAAAACATTGTTGCATAATCTTTGTGAGATAACAATTATAAATTAAGATATTTAAAAAATTATTGCCAAAAAAAAAGTGGCAGATCATGTGGAGAACTCACCATAAATTTTGGATAAAGCAAGCACATTGCAAAATTTAATGAGATAAGTTTCCATATGATCAGTTTCAAAGATTTAACAAAGGAATAAAGGCGTTTGATACTGTGTTCGACCTAATTTTGACAATGCAAAAATAAATAAACAAAGCAATTTAGTCTTAGAAGAGCAGTGAGAACTGCTGATAGAATCAATTAAACCTGTCTGTTTTATTGTCTAGAGAAATATATTTAGACAGTCTATAGAGATCTATAATCACAGAGATACAAAAAAGAAGTTTAGGGTGACAAAACGCTACAAGAAATAAATGAACAAAAGAGAGAGAGAATCATAAAACGAATGAATGTTTGCAAAGGTTAAACCCTTAGAAGATAATAAAAATACAAGTGACACATAAAAACAGTGGAAAGAAGAATAATTGTGGGCGAAGAAAATCTCATTCTTCAATTATAGCTTGTTTCAGAAGTAGAGGCCAAGTCAAACTATAAACTTCCAAGTTTTTTTAAACGTTGATTCCCTTTTGGATCAATGATAGTAAACCGAAGAGGTTCTGAAAGTTATTATTCTGCATTTAAAAACGCTTTGATATAAAAATGTACCATTCCACGTAATCTCTTAGGTTGGTTGTCTGTTGTCTGACTTGCTGCAGTCTGCGCTTTAACGAAAGTTCAGATTTTGAAAAAACTAAAATCTGAAATTTGCTCACGATCACAAGTCGACTTGGCCTCCACTCCTGAAGTGAGCTTTCACTCTAATGTTCTAACTTAACCTCACATAATCACTCAACCCTCAAGGAAGAAGAGTCATCGGTGCAAACTTGAGGAGGTAATTTAGGTACATACCTGAATTATGTAAAGCGTAAAGGTTTTGAAGTCAAATCTAAAAACCTTTCAAAAACAGAAAAAAGAACGTTCTTTTGAAGAACAGAACAATCCCTGAACAAAAATATCCAAACTAAATATCCAAACTAAATTGCCATTAAATTATCTTCAGTCATTACTTGCAGGTACAAAGTACCATAGGAACTTTGCGTTTCGACAGAATCTTTTTGCTTTTTGGTGAGCTCCACTTGAAGAGGGGTAAAACTCCGTGTGACCAATGCGGGAACTTCTGCTTCCCCTATCAGCTGATTTGGAATCAACAAATTATATGAATATACCTGTTGAGAATAAAAAGGATTGGTCAGATAGGAACTAAAAACTCATATCAAATCAAGCCAACATCAAGAGCTTCCAACAAAATAACATGGATCCAGGTCACATTTTGTCATTGAAAAACAACGGCAGGAACAGTTTTGTTTAATAAAACCCAGGTCTATTAATACCAGGTCAGTCTAGCAGGCAGTCCATACCAACGTTTCCCCGCATTGCGAGTCCCTTCACCGCCGCATTCCGCTTAGCAGCCGTTGATTCCGCCGAGTGAACCGCACGACAGGGGTGATGATGCCCAGCAACCCGGGGGATAGATTTCTAGCGACCCGGGGAGACATTTTGCAACAGAATGCGTTAGCCTCCCCTACTCGCTACTGGACTGACCTGGTATTAATAGATCTTGGATAAAACTGTGTATATTGACTTTCTGATTATATTGAAATCAAAAGCCTGCTTTAAGTATAGGAGAGAACCAAACCACTGAAGACTCCTATTGAAAGTCCTTTAATTTTTGGATGAAAGGGAAGGTCATAAATACAAAAAAGTGGTTTACAATCTGATCGAAATTATAATTATACTTTAACTTCATACCTGAAGTCTAAGCGGCTGGTCGGTTCTCCTTCGATAAAATACAAACGAGCTATTCCATTCCGGATTTTTGTCATTTTTCATAACCGGTGTTTTCCCTTTTATATTTTCACAGTTGATGATACAATACGGGTTTACTCCTGAAAAAAAAAAAAAAAAATTATTAAACAGTTGTTATAAAGTGCTTTGAAATAAATTACAAGTGTTGTTTGAAGAATAAATTTTCCTCAGTTTTAAAAGTTCAGATCAATTGAAGATGGTAAGATTCCAAACAAAGAGTTCGATTGTTTATACTCTAAAAAGAGAGCCCCCCCCCCCCATCAATAACCATTTCCGGCTGCCCCCGGATGAGAGGAATGTTTAGAACTTAAGTTTTACAACATTGCATTTAATTGGTTGTAAACTTGAAGCCACACCTGCTTAGCAAATAAGTTTTTCCAAACATAGTTTTAACAATTTTCGGTCTGAAGGGTTCAAATACATCCAGAGGTCACAGGAAATTTTTAGAGATGGATTCAGAAAACTTCTTTTTAAAGTGACTGTTCCTTTGATTATGAATACAAATCAGACAGGGATTTAAAAACATAAATCAAAGGTTTTTCATCCCAGCTGCAAAAGTAGCTCTTATGCAAATGTTTTACCAAACTATAGGCCTGAGTAGGAGGGACAGAAAGGGTACATACAAGGATGGGAAAGAGCGCCATGTAATGTGAACTGACGGAGGAAGCAATCTTACAGCCAGCGAGGAATAATTATAAATTCAGAAAAACGATTACATTTTGAAGAAAAAAACCAATTCAATCATTGGTACAGTTGAGGAAAAATAAAATTGTTAGTTTTTTCATGTCTAAATTTGGCAACGAATACTAACGAAACTGCCACATCTTCCTCTTGTATACACTTTATGAACTTGCACACTTCCAGTCATTGATCTACTCAACAAAATTTAGCTTAGTAAAGCTCATAAATGTAAAATACTATCAAGACTAATGAAAATACTACTAAATACTACTAATCACTACTATTAAATACTATATATGCTAGTCCATAGAATTTTTTCTTTATGGTCCTCAAATAAATTCAGATTTGCCTAAACTATAATTAGCGATAAAATGTTGATCCCTTTGTTCTCAAAAAGCAGGAAAGCAAATACTGAAAAGTGAAAATAGACTTAGCACGATGACTGCCGCGCCGATTGTATGTGACCAGCAGTGATGTTACGCAGCCTGCTGCGCCAGTCGTATGTGGCCGGCCGCCTGACCAGCGGTACCGAGAATAAGAGCGTTCTCACAGCGCCACCGATCAGCAGATCCAAGCATAAGCATATATCTTTTTGACGGGCATGGCGTGGCGAGTAAAATGCAAACAATAACCTTCACGTTTGACCCATTTTTCGCCCAAATTTTTTCATTTTAATTCTGTTTTTTTTTGGGTTTTTAAAAACACGGCTTGGCGTAGTGCATAACACTAGCAATAATTGTCAGGCAGTCAATGTGTTGATTGTTTTAGCTACGTCATTTTTTACTACAAAAAAGCTATCAATAGTTTTACCATCTTAGCTTTAACTATTGGATTAAAATATGCCATAATTACCAGGAAGAAAAAGCCAACGTGCAGCTGGTGAAATAAAAATATAAATAGATAGTTGCGATCAGAATAGAATTGCGAACAAACTTTGATCTCATCATCTTTGGAATTTTTTCATTCCTTGTTGAATAAGTCCTTTTAATTCATGTGGCACTTCTGAGTATCTGCAAACAGAGTTCTTTATTTCTTTAAATAGTGATTCCTAACTCAGCATAGGCCACCTACCACTTCTGTACCTTCCAAGGATCACCGCAAAAAGTTATAGATGATTTGATTAAGTATAAAACTTAGCTTCTATAGTAATTTAACAAACTGATACTGATGATCAAAAGGTAAGATTGCTTGAAGATAAAAAAAATTAACAGATCAATGCTCTCCGTCACACTTCTCTTTGTTTTCTAAACTATTTTTTTTTTTTTTTTTTTGCTTTTTTTCCCCCTCAATTTCTTCATATTTTTGTCGACTACTTGCACACCACACTATGTATTTAAGAACTCCTGCAATAAATAAATGAAATAAAAATGTTCACTTTCCTTTGCGCAGTATAAATAAATCATACTTACGATCTTTCCCTCGAAATGAGGCCTCTAAAAATAGATTTTCAGCTCTGAGTATTGAGATGACAGTGATCCATTCCGGTTCAGCGTGGATGCATGGGCATCGAATTAGAGGAGACGAAAGATCCGTATTGAGCTCTCTAAAAAACATGTAATTTTAAATTAAAATTGTGAATATTAAATTGGGAGCTAGAAAGAAGAGAATCCAACAACGACGCCATAAATTTAAAATTTAATGGGTTTTTTAAAAAAAAAATCTCAACTCCTCTTCTTCAAATTTTAAAAGGAAAATGTTACTGACAGTATTAATTTATTTTTTGCGAAGGCTGAAATAAATCATCAATAAGTTTTTTTTTTTTCCTTTCACATAACTTTAAAGTTCAATCCTAGCATACTCAGCAGATACATAAATCAATTTATGAGCGAAATTAGGAAAATATTCAAGTTTTTAAGAATGATTAGAATGGGAACTCAGCCACCTATGCTATTTGCTGTTCATAAATTATGTTTACGTTCTTGTTTTGATCAACTGGACTGGGGAGAGTTAGATATTTCCACAGTTAAGTTTATTTACCAACCTGACTTTGACACGATGTGAGGAGAATAAACGCAACAGATAGTTTCCTGTGCCACCCTGCTTGTAAGTCGAAGGCAGTATTACATATCGTCCGACAGGTAAATGACCCATGTAATTAACCTCTCTTTTCCTTTGATGGTTTTGAGATACAACTGTTGGACAATGATTCCATTGTTTATGTAATCGAGTTGTTCTATTTTCCTCAACCTGCATGAAAAGTAAAGAAAAAGAAAAATGACATGAAAAAAAATATTAAAACTTCCCATTTTACTAGGTTTTTAAAGCAGTTGGTATGTCATACGGCAAGTTATGTTAGCTTCAGGAAGATTCCTGATTATCAAAATATTTTCCTGAGTTTTGATCATTTTCTGATGATTTTTTCTTACGTTTCATTTTGCTAGGAATGGGAGAATGGGACAATGGGTCTGTTGCAAACTTCTGCTACAGCAATATAGAGTGTTACATCTTAAGTAAAATCACATGAAAATTCCATTGGTGGTATCAGAAAGTCATAATATGCAGTATTAAACTCACAAGAGGCGTTTAACTGAAACCCAAGATGGCGGTAAAATATCGAGCAACCTGTGTGCACGCACCGTGAACATCCATGATAGCCGACGTTAACAACCTCATAGCATCATAGGTTATGAGTTTGTTTGCGTTGTGATTGGTTGTGATCGATATTGTGAGGTTGGTCATCTTGGATGTTCATGGTGCTTGCCTACAGGTTGCTCGATATTTTACCACCATCTTGGATTTCAGTTAAATGCCTCTTGTGAGTTTGTTATTGCATTTTATGACTTTCTGCTGCCACCAATTGACTTTTCACGCGATTTTACATGAGATCGATCACTCTATAGTGCTGTAGCAAGAGTTTGCAACAGACCCATTGTAATGGTGTGAATTTTGTTGTTTCTTGCTGAAAAATGAAAGTACTCAGAGTGTGCTTGATTTCGTTCTCTGCTCTGCAATTTTGGAGTTACATGCTTTTTTGCAGTTACAAAAAAAGTTTAAGTTAGGACTAAAACTCCATGCATTTTAACTCAAGGTCCTATTTCTGGAACTGTGAAACCATGGGAAAACCAAAGACATCCTTACTCTCAGCTCAATGAATATTTTTCATTAAAAAACATAAAAATTTAGATCAACCCAACTGCTCTATTGTCTTTTGTATCTTTGAATTGGAAAATTTTTAACAATGATTTTACCTTGACTATAATGAATCCAATGAGGTGTTTAAGAGCTTCTCCTGGTTTTAAATGCTCATTCCATTGCATTAATTGAACAACTATTTCAGTCTCCTCATTTAAGTCAAATAAGTACTGAAAAAGATTAAAATCAAATTAGACAAATGAGGAGTAGAGAACAAAGTTAATCAAGTATTATTTTTGTGGAAAGCAAAGAGTAGTGGTAGCGGAACCTAATAGAGCTAGTTTCAGAAGTGTAGGCGTACCTAGACCATAATCTCTGGCAAATTTAGAATTTTCATTCCTTCAAATTAAAATGAGACTTGCCTTCGACTTAAAACTTTTGATTTTAAAGCGTTCCTCAATGAAAAGGCCCCAACGCTTGAATTCATTTTCAATAATTTTTTTTCATTTTCATTTTTTACTTCGTAACATGAGAAATAATGTTGAAAAATTCCAAAGATTATCGGTCTAGGTGCGCCTACACTTCTGAAACAACTTCTAGTAATGATTCTGTTGCTAACTTACGCTACAGCGTTATGAAGGTGCCGTATCCGTGTAAAATCACTTGAAAATGACACTAAAAGCATAGGAAAGTTCCAAAATCCACTCACAAACTCAATAAATGTGTGTAACAAAATTACAAGATGGCGGTCAAATGCGTCCCATCTAAGTGCAACTTTCTATGTTGAGAAAAGTGATTTATCAAGGAGAAAGCTGCAATTAGATGGGACCCCCCCCCCCCCCCAATGTGACCCGCTCATTCGACCACCATCTTGTAATTTTGTTAAACGCATTTATTGAGTTAGTGAGGGGATTTTTGAACTTTCTGATGGTCTGAACGTCATTTCCAAGCGAGCTTGCGTAGAAATTTACGGAATAACCCTTCATAACGCTATGGCAAAAGTTTGCAACAAACTCATTGCAGTCCTTGGCAAAAAAATTATTTTTTGGTTGGATGAAAAAGATTTGTGGACAAGTTCTTTAAGGAGACTGCACTTCAACAGGATATGTGGTTGAAAGTTCACGATGAACAAAATATGGACGACCCACTAGAAGACGTTTATTCAGCCCTATATCTAAGAGCCATGGAACCAAGAATTGGCATTACTCACAGTTCCTGCACTTGCAACAGTGTTTCATCTAATTTGCTTAACCACTTCGCTATACAGTCCCTCATAGAGGACTTTCGTAAACATGGATTCTTATGAAATTTCAAAAAAATTGACAAGCTCATGAAATTATATGAGAAAAAGCCATTCAATTCACTAGTGAAGGTCTGAGATTTGTGAAACTACTTTTTGATAGTGCAGCACTGAAAGGGTTAATCTTGTAGACAGAGAGCTCGGTTCTGAGGTTCTTACCAAGTCATTTGAACAAGCAACTTGGAGCATACTAGGGCCAGCATGCTCTTGGTGGCTGAATGCATCTCTTCTTTTTTTTTAAACAACGAAAGTATTGCACAATTCCTCTTCTAAAGATACAAGTATCAATCTTCGAAAATATCTTAATATAATATCTCCTCCCTGCAATAAACACCGATCATTGATCAATGTTTCTTTGGCCATCATCTCACTATCTACCTCTCATTTAAAAAACTAAATAAGTAATTAAAAGCTTACTTGAGGGTTTCTCAAAAGAGAATCTGGATCCATGCTACCTCCAGATCTATCAGCAGATGTCCACTTAACGCCAGTTGTCCATGCACCGCGTACTGATATTTCATACCAATGGCGGACAGGAGCAGCAAATAAATTATTCGTAAAAAGCCGACAAATAGTTAAATTTGTGAATTGGCTCATCAAGTCTTCAAAGGGCATCCTGAAAATACAACACAGAACTAATTTATTCACTGAGAGACTTTGAATATTACTAGCCACATAACTACAGGTATTCTCAACTGCAGAAGAGGGCCCATATAGAGACTGATGCAGATGGGACGTGAGCACATTGTAATAATCGGTGTACAGCTTTTAAAATAGATTCTTGATGCAAAATGCTGAGAATTTAGACATACGTTCTAAACACCTCAAACAAGCAATTGACCTATTTCTCAGTTTTCACTTATTTTTCATCAGGCGTAAGGCTCATCTGTGGCAGTCTCTTTCTCTATTTGGGACCTGTGTCTCAAAGTATATATTGTTTTGTTCAGGCAAAAAAGACACACCGGGCTCAAGGTACTTATATTTAACAGGTATGCTCGACTCGCTTCCCGCGTCATCTTCAGTGGCACGCAATTCAAAAAGCATTCCAAGATGGCCGACAAAAGAAGAAAACATTGTATACTCTTTCCAGAAAACATCCGGCTATTTTCTGCTTTTCTAGAGAGGGAAGCCCAATGTTTTCTGGAAAGAGTATACAATGTTTTCTTCTTTTGTCGGCCATCATGGAATGCTTTTTGAACTGCGCGCCACTGAAGATGACGCGGGAAGCGAGTCGAGCATACCTGTTAAATATGAGTACCTTGCACAGGGCTAATGAAGTCCAAAGCCAAAATATATCTTCGGTTTCCTGGATGACTGAACCAACCCTGTTCGGTCAAGGATAAAAAGAATGTCAGAAGACTCCTGGAGGTAAGCCACCCCCAATTCTTATCTCAATGAATTTAAGCATTGCAGGTGGCCTACCTAAGCCAAATTCTAAGGAGGCGTTCCAACATTTTTTTTGTCATCGAATGTACAGTGTATATGTGAGTGTTATGTCTCCTGTCACGCAGACATACTCCTCAAAAGTAGGCTTCAGACCAAGTATGTTTGCACACATATTTTGAATGGAATTATACAGCACACTGGCTAAAAAAAGTCATTCAGATTCATTTAATTTAAAACGTTACTTGAGCTAGATTTTGTTTTTTGTTTTTTTTTTTTTAAAGGCCCAAGAGCGTTTTCTCACAAAAGTTTGAACAAAATGGATCAGGATCTTTATGTATGAATAACTTGGTTGCTTGAAATTAGTGAGTTGATTAAAAAAAAAAAAAAAAAAAAAAATGCTATTTGAATCGAGTTTTGAAGCTCTTCTTTTATGAATAAAACTAGATTTTAGAGTACATGAAAAAATTGGTAGAAAAACCTAGAATGCAGTAATAAATTCCAACCGCCTGCAGGCGTGTTCCACTTCTACTTGGATGCAAACCACAGGATTGAACTGAATAATGGGCACAGAGCTGAGCTGTCCTCTATTTAGAATGAGTAAGAGGAGGTTACTGCTTGGAAAAAAAAAATGATTACTCACCAAAATTCATTTTTACTAACAACTGCCAGACCTATTCGTTGAAATTCATCATCTTTAACTTGAGACCAACTGGCATTTTTTGAGCGTAATCTACTAAGTTGTGCTGTTGAGTATGCAAATTCTGCAGAGTGGCTGTTTTTTCCAGAACTGAAAGAACAGAGCACAAAGAAATCAAATTGAAAAAAAAAAACAAAAAACAAAACAAAAAAATACAAGAATACGTAGATAGAATTTTATGCATGCTGCTGAAGCATTTCAGAATACAAAAATCATACATCACTAAAGGAATAACAAAGTCTGTACAAAAAATACTTAAAAATAAAACTGATACAAAGAGACTACAGACACATACAAGTGCTTGTGTACTCATTTGTGCCATGGCCAGCAAATTCAAACTTATTTCATAGCAACTATCAATTTAAGGGTACTTTTTTTCTAAGACAGCAGACATTTTTAGTTGAAGAATTTTTGTTGTTTTCATAGGTTTTTCCTAAACATTTCACAGTACATAGAATGAATTACATCTACCTTCATTGCAGTAGTATACAACAGACTCATTCATCGAGCTATAACACAGGTAAAAAACATATTAACTGAAAAAATAAATGAAAAATATTACCTTCTTCGAGATCCCCCACGCAACTGATTGTCACTGGAGTCACGCAATCTCACCATGGCTACTTTTTCTCGACCTCTGTAAAAAAAAGATAAAACTCCTGTATCAAATAAAAGAACAGGAAAGAAGACAAAACGAAGAGAAATAAGAGAAGAGAGGGGAACTCTAACCGAACTTCCTAAAAAGAGGTTCTGAACCCAAACCGAACCTGAACCTTCAGCTTTGAAAAAAGGGAGAAAGGCTTACTCATATTTTGGTAGAAATTCAATTTTTTATTCCTATCAGTAACGATAGGAAACGCCTACTTGTTTTTTTTTTTTTTTTTTTTTTTTTTTTTTTTTTTTTTTTTTTTAATCAACAGTACTATTACATTACTTAGTACTAAACTTACACCTACTATACATTTGACCGTATCTATGTGCTATTTATAACTTACACTTAATTTTTAACTTTTACTGCTAGTCCAGTAACAGAATATCTTTGCAGGAATAGCAAGTAACATGAAATAAATATAGTTCTACTCCCATTGGGGGTAGACTGTGTCTGAACCAGTAAATACAACAAACAAAAATAAAGATAAATAAATAATAACAATAATAAAATAATGAGTAAAAAAGGCAAGACAAATAAATGAATAAATGAAACGGTTGCAGTGAATTAATTAATTCCCCCACCCCTCCGAATCGAAAATTGGCAGTGATTTTGGAAATTTTGAAGGTATCGTTTTGAAAAGTTGAAAGGCACAAAAAGATACCCAATGAGGCACTCTCGCCAAGTTGCAGTAACATCGAACACTTTTTTTGTCTGAAATTTCTGTATACAAAACGAAATTCACATTTAAAAAAAAATGAACAAAAAAGTTTTGACTTTTTTTGTCAGAAGCAAACTGAACTCAAACCAGCTTAGAGGTTTGAACCGGTTCAATTTCCCAAAGGTTTGCACAGCCCACTGGCGACTCATACAATTTGACAACAATTTTTAACCTCCATTTGATTCTATATAAAACAATCGATTTGATAGTGAAGTGCTGCTTCGCCAACAATCGAATGTTGAACATAGATTCGAATGGACGGCAAACATTGCTGCCAAATTGCACGAGCCGCCACTGAAACAGCCCTAGAAAAGAGGCAAAACAGTTAACACTTGCTTATTTTACTCACTTGAATAAATTACGTAGGGAAGTTTCTCCAAGGTATGCTTTTTTCACATCTGTCACATGATAAGCAACTCCTTTTTTTAACCCGAGATCAGTTCGAAATCCGATTTCTTCTCCTTCAGATGGCTATAAAGAGAAAAAATTGAAATTTGTGAAAATTGAAAGAAAGGAAAATGCATAAATAAGATAACTTGAGGGGGGGGGGTCAAAAGAGAGAATAGATAAGATAACTTGAGGGGGGGGGTCAAAAGAGAGAATAGAAATCTTGAATAGCGAGGTATGAGAAAATACATAACAAAAGAACAGTACCTATCATAAAAAAAGAAAAGTATCTTGATACCAATAAATACCCCAATTTACCTCCCCTATAATTTATTAATTAATTTAAAGCCCACCGAGTTACTGTGTAAGGCCCTCTTCTCCTCTTTCTCGACCCAACGAAACCCCCCCCCACCACGGAGAGTTGGAAAAAGTTTGAGTAATTTTAACTCTGATACTCTGAGTTCTGAGCTCAGGAGTGGAAAGGGTAAATTTGAAAATGTTATTTATAGGGGCACGATACAGGGAGAGAGATAAACAAGTGAATAATTAAAGATAAGCACACAAGAGCGGGAAGGAAGGATACCGGATACCTGTCCACTCATTCATTTCCAGTCTTTCTATCTCCAGTAGAAAATTAGATAAAACTACTACCTACTCACCATTCAACTATCCTACATAAATAGATGAAGGTGGAAGATAAAAAAAAATGCATTTTGAAGATAGCTCTAAAAGTTAAGTAAAGAGATGCGGGGGGGGGGCCAAAGTGAGTTTTAAGGGGACTAAGGGGGGGACCTTGTTAAATTGATCAAGATACAAACTGGGCGGTATTCAATTTAAATTAATAATTAAAAAAAATAAAACTGAGGTAAAACAGAATAAAAGCAGCAAACCCTTCTTGGTGGGCAAAGTCACGGTGGGGAACGATGTCAAAACAAAATGAAGTTTCTAAATTAATATATAAATAGATGAATGGGCGGATGAATAAATAAGTAGTAGTCCTATAGTAGTATAGTCTAGTCACCCAAACACGGTGGTTCGTTATTCTGATGTTTCACAGCGAACGACTGGACAGGAAAAAAAAGGAGCAGAGATAGGAGGAAGTCCATATGTATTCTCAAAAAAGGATGGGAGAAGAAAATTAAAATACAGAAAGTAATACAAAAATACCTAAGTAAATAGGAAAAAATTGGGGAGAGGAGAGAAGGTTTTGGCGATAGGAAAGCATTAAAGCGCACACTTAAATCCTTGAGAGAGATAGAAATACATTGGTTTCAGGTGAGGAATTATTCAAAAAGTGCGCTTCTCTGCTGCTTTATAACAGAAGAAGAACCTATCTTGATGAGAAAAAAATTGAAAAGTAAATCAGTGGCGTCACATGCAACTTGGCAACAATGTGTTCTATCCATTTAAACTTATGTAAAAGATCGAATTCCAGGGGTGCACAGTGCACAAGGAAAATTCGATATATTTAATGAGTTTAAATGGGGCAGTTGCATTGTTGTCAGATGGCACGCGACGCCCCTGAAGTCAGAGTTGGGCAACGGAATAATCAGAAATAATGAAGTGACTCCGGCAACACTGAAAACTAGGTTTGCTACCTGAGTTGAGGAAAGGGAAACACACGGAAGGTATAGGTCAATTGTAGAATTATTTGTCGAAAAATTCGATTGACTCGGCGTTGCCGGACACACCGAATAATTTCCAAATAATTTTTTGCCCAACTCTGCCTGAAGTGAATAGAAAAAATAATGGCTGTAAATATTGGTACAAGTAATAATGCAGTTAGGAAAAGGAATAAATGAATAAGATTAAAATCAAAGAAGATAAGATAAACATTGAAAAGGAAAATTGGGAAAGAATAATGGTTGAGATCAAATAAATTGTAATCGCTATAAAAAATTCAGAAAAAAAGAGGTTGCAGTAGTAATAGCAGTAGCAGCAGTAAAGTCCATAAAAACCATGTGCTTGTTACGCTGGTATTTCACAGTGAATGCCTAGACAGAGAATATAAAAAGGGAATAAGAAGGAATGGAGGTACCTAGCTACCAAGGTACAGTCAGCAAATTAACTAATGTCAGTCGACGCGTTAGATTGTAGCTCAGGTAGGCCACCAGCAATACATTACTTCATTGAGATAAGTATTGCAGGTTGCCTACCTTAACAAAAATCTAAGGAGTCAACTGAAATTTTTTAATTCGCCAACTGTACCTCATAGTGAAGAAAGAGTTTAAAGAGGGAAAGTGCACCAGGCGTGACAGCCTGAGAAAAAGAAGAATGTCAAGAGCGCACAAGGACAGATGTCCTCTCGGAATTTCTTTTTATTTTATTTCATTTGATTAGATTTTTTTTTAATTAATTTTTTTGTTTTGTTTTCCCTCTTTCCCCACTTTTTTATTATTCTTTCTTCCCCCTCCCCCTTTTCCCACCACCCCTTCCCCCAATCCATCTCCACCCAAAACATGCAATGAATAAAAGAGAAAAACTACCGCGATCTACTATGACGACAAACCGCACTTACAACTGAAACAATAAAAAAAAAAAAAAATAGAAATAAAAAAAAAAATAGAAATAAAAAAAAAAAATAGAAATAAAAAAAAAAAAAAAATAGAAATAAAAATAAAAAATTGAAAAGTTAATTGATTAATTAATTTAGTTACGGATTAATCTGAGAAAAAAAAAAATAAAAAAATAAAAGAATAAATAAGATGGAAAAAGAAATTGCAAGAAAAGAAGAGAGCAGTTTTGTCAAAACAATATGATAATGAAGAAAAAGAATTGCATTTTATAAAAGGGAACATTGGCAACGATGTGCAAGACAGTCCCGTTGCAACATTCAAAAAATCTTATTCTACAGGTGAAGGGTGGGGAGGGGGACGGGTTCATTTATGTGGGGCACACTTTTTGTCTTACCAAAAGGAGTAATAGAATTTTATCTTGCCAGTTTCGTAACATTTCAGAGTGAGAAATAAAGGGCGTGCTAGTGAGTAAACAAAGCTTGTCGACGAGCTTGACTCATTTATCAGCAAGATAGGGGAACTACTAGTCAAACTTTCATGGATGTTTATGGCAAAGATTAGTATCCTCAGCTCATTCAATTCTTTGTTTGAGTGAGAATTTTAAAGCACCGGTCGTTCCAACCCACAAAATCAATTTCACCTGCTAGCATAATAACTATAGACAATCTTCCATTGCACATTTACATGTTTATTTTAAAGTTTAATGACTGTTTAAGATATAACATAGTATCTTCCATTAATTTTAACATTGGTTCAAGTGATGGTTACTTTTCAGCTTAAAAATTTAAAGTTATAAATCGTTAAAAGCATAATTATTGTGTAAGGTGGAGTAACAACATTCCTAAGAGCAGATGTTCAACATTTCTAAGTGAAAATGGATTATCCATTCTGTGTTTAGTTTAAAGTTTACAGACTATTCAACATAAAATACACTATCCTCCATTGTTTTTAGCAATTTTCTTTCAAGTGGTGGTTTTCTCATTTTTCTGCTCTAAACTTCAAGTTGAGAAGAGTTATCTGAAGCTTTCTCACTGTGTAGGGTGGAGTAAAAACATTCCTACGATCAGATGTTCGTTTAATGGTGAAGCTAGATAATATGACGTGATAGAGATTTAACTAGAAGCAATATAGCTCGGTTATGAAATAATCAAAATAAGTGTAAGAGAGCAAGAGGAAAAAACAAAAAAAATGAGTTTAAAAATGTCAGTGGTTGATATACTCCCCACCCGGATAAACGGTTTTCCATTAAAAATAAACCAACAAATATTATTTTATTTCGTTCTACCAACAGTGGTGACTTTAATCATTTACATAGCAAACATTTCACTGGATATTGTGGTTGGAGTGAAACTTATTACGGATAGAAAAACTTCTGGTGGTGTAGTTACGCTTGTAATCATATGTATTCCAGCAGTGTATGATTACTTGTATCAGGTCTCTTACACGAGGAAAATCAGCGGATTGAAACAACAAATAAATTGGAACATTTGCCATTTTATTGATTTCATTCTGTTCCCTTTCCACATTATTGTTTGGTAAGTGCATGCATAGTTTCCCTCTAACTAGAAAAAAGTTTCTGCGATCTTCTGAGCAAAGAAAGGAGCTGAGTTAGGATGGGTAAAATCCTAGAATTTTTTATTTTACTAGAGCGTGGAATAGGGCTAAAAATTTGACTAGCATTTAAAAAGTGATAAACTGAAAGTTTGATTAAAATTGATGAAGATTTCACCGAAGTTGTCAGCAATTTTAATTTTTACTTCCTTTAAGTTCTCTACGAAAGAAGATTGAATCTGGCGACCAAACAGTTAAAGAAATACAGTGAAACATACAAGATTTCTACCTTAGGAAAGGTGTTTTCATTCTTAGTGAAGGAAAATTGGAACAGCAATTTTAAGTTTAACAACTAACGAAGTGACTTCTGGTCAAGAAGCTAGCGCCATTTAGGTTCCCTGATTTTTAAACGGACGTCTGTTGGACAAATACCGCCGTACTGAAGGATACAGCCAGCAACTAAAAATTGATTAGTGAATACTCCTATTTTTCTCATAAAATTATCAACCATGAATGAAATAATCTCCGATGTTCCCTAACATCTCTGTATTCACAACGACCGGTTGTAAGATCCAAGGCTGTAAAATAGTTTTTGTTCAGCCCAAGATTCCACTGTGTGCCGCAACTCATAATAACAAGCCATTTATTTTGGCTACCTCTCAAAAGTTTAGTCTTTTCTGATGTTTGAAACATAAAATGGAGCTGCTGTATTAGTTCATGAGCTGTCACTCTTGAGCTCTGCAATTCAGTTAGTTTTTCTGTATCTTTAATTGTTGAATCAAAACTTCCATAATTTCAATTCATCCTGAACTTCGTGGACTCAACCCCAGGCCACTTTTAGATAAAAAAAAAAGTTTTTCAAAAGCCTGGACACTCATGCTTTACAATTCACAAAATTCAAGGTGCTTCTGATTTACGTATTCATGGACATTTTATCCCTGAATTTATGTCAATGCTTTCCGATAGTTCAGATTGCAGCAATAAAGGCTCGTAAACCTCAGCATTGGTGGGGTATCAAAATTAAAAACTTAGGCATTGGTGTCAAGGGGAGGGGAGGGTATCGGAATACTTTCAGGGTTCTAGGAAAGAAGAGAGATTCAGGATTCTTTTGGTGAGAAATTTAAAAAAAATTAGGCTCAAATCATAAGATTCTAGAGAGTTGTTGATGTGATTTTAGGGATGGTTCTCGTTTCATTTTCTTCCCTATCTGAAACAGGTGAGGCACTGCTTCAATTCACATTCATCTCACCCAACGAGAGCCATTACTGGATCATAGAGGCCTTATTTTATACTCTGAGAAAACTTTTCCAAAGCAAAGAGTCTCTAAAACATAAAATAAGAGAGCGGATTTTCACGGCGCCTAGAAGTCAAAGTGTGATCAATTGAATTGAAAGTTGAAACAGAATCTGACCAATAAATCATGTTCTTAAAGGGAAAAAAATCGAACAGTACAGAGTTGAGTTGTTATTTCAACAATATGAGAAAAGAATAAAATAGGATCAAAGCTAAAACAATTAAATTAAAATAAATAACCGTGGGACGTTTTAAGGCTCAAACGGCACTCTTCATCAGCTACCCGGTTATTTATTTTAATTTAATTGTTTTATCTTTGATCCTATTTTATTCTTTACTCATATTGTTGAATTTTCGGGCTATTTGTGTAATTCTGTTGTTATTCCATAAACTCGTCTATCTCCATCATATTCAGTCTGATGCACTTATTTGTTTCCAGTTTGGTGCAGCAGATTTACTTAGGACTCAAAGCTTCAAATTTGGAGGATCCTCACAGGGAGGAGGTGCTACGTAAATTGATTCAAAACAAGAAAGAAATTCAAGTGTACCAGTTTTTCCAAGCATTTTTGCAAGCACTACCGCAAGCATCACTTCAGCTTTATTTGCTGTTGGACAAATCTTCCAGCAAATATTACTGGACAAGTGAGTAATCAGATTTTATTTTACTTCTTTGAAATCAGAATGGAGGGCATGCCAGGAATTTTCTGTTCTCTATTTATCTCGGCCCAGTTGAAAGCATGAGTTAGGAAAGGGCAGAAATAAGCAGTGGCAAACCCAGAGAGTTTTTCTGAGGGGGAGGGGTGACACGCCTAGGAAATTCGAAATTGGAGGCAGTGAAGGAAGTGATTATGAGCTATTCTCTGTTAAAAAAGGATAATTTAAGACTTCTTTTGAAATTTCAAACAATTGCATGCTTCAATTTTTGATCGCTTTACGGTGCATTACTCTCAACAAAGTTTGCTATGATGTAATTAGAGCCACATGTAGGGGAATTTTTTATTCTCGAGTTACAGCGTTGCAAAATTGGCCTTCTGTTTTGTATATTTATCAAATACTGTGTTCTGCAAATAAAAGGGACCACTTATGATCGAACAGTTAAATAAAAGAAAATCCATGAAAATTTCACAGACTGCAACTAGTCACATTCGACAAAATTGATACTTTGAATCCTCAGAGCACTCGTTTTCAAAAGTCAACTCATTCAGTCCCAAAGAACCTTATTCAAAATGAGCCATTTTGGCCCTGAGGAATTTGTTTTGGATTATTCTTCCAATGGATAGAGCATCGTTTCGCGGTTCTAAAACTGGGTTTGTTTTTGTCTTAGCCCCTCTAGGAGCGGCGGGGGAGGGGGTCAAAGTTGAAACCTATTTTCGTCAGTAACTTTTCACCAAATTAAGCTACGACTCTCAACTTTAAACCAAAATGTTCAGCGTAAAAAGAGCTTTCTTTTGATGTATATGATAGTGTATTTATCTCAATTTTCAAGGTAAAAATTGCAATTTTTTGTTTTTTACAAACCCAAAATTTTTAAAATTTGCAATTTTTAAAGATGAATACCATCTTTGATTTTTTTCAAAAACTATTTAAAAGAAAGCCCTTTTTTTGTTCTTTCAAATGGCGCAAAGTTCATTTGTCGGCAATGAATACTCTCGGAGATATGATCGGTCAAAGTTGGCAAGGTCGCGAAAATTCTTGAAAGTTGCGCGCTCCAAGGGTTCGTATTTTGCGCCTCCCTTACGTACAGTCACGAAAGTTGAAAACTATCTTATGCAATTTATCAGAATGACTTCTGCGCAAGGGGGGGGGGGTATTTTGGGTGGCGTAGGGGCATAATCATCGACGGAAATCGGTATGCAGCGTTGCCAAATGTTGTCGAAACTCATACGTTATGTGAAGGAATACATTTGCAAAGTTGGATGGAACAGTAGGAATTTATGTTCTGAAATTTGGCAAACACAGCTGAAAAGATGGTTAGTGGTAAACTGACGGATGAGAGATTTTCTAAGTACTATGTATCTCTTGCCTGACAGCCGCCTTGCACAAGCAGCTTCGAAATTCATCGGCTCTGCTTATCTCCGCTAACTCACCTACAAATAGGATGACATCTGATAAAAGTAGTATCTTTATCACACAGATAATGCACCGCATTGATACCGATGACTTAAATTCCGACTATTCCATCCAACTTTGCAAATGTATTCCTTCACATAACGTATGAGTTTCGACAACATTTGGCAACGCTGCATACCGATTTCCGTCGATGATTATGCCCCTACGCCACCCAAAATACCCCCCCCCCTCCTTGCGCAGAAGTCATTCTGATAAATTGCATAAGATCGTTTTCAACTTTCGTGACTGTACGTAAGGGAGGCGCAAAATACGAACCCTTGGAGCGCGCAACTTTCAAGAATTTTCGCGACCTTGCCAACTTTGACCGATCATATCTCCGAGAGTATTCATTGCCGACAAATGAACTTTGCGCCATTTGAAAGAACAAAAAAAGGGCTTTCTTTTAAATAGTTTTTGAAAAAAATCAAAGATGGTATTCATCTTTAAAAATTGCAAATTTTAAAAATTTTGGGTTTGTAAAAAACAAAAAATTGCAATTTTTACCTTGAAAATTGAGATAAATACACTATCATATACATCAAAAGAAAGCTCTTTTTACGCTGAACATTTTGGTTTAAAGTTGAGAGTCGTAGCTTAATTTGGTGAAAAGTTACTGACGAAAATAGGTTTCAACTTTGACCCCCTCCCCCGCCGCTCCTAGAGGGGCTAAGACAAAAACAAACCCAGTTTTAGAACCGCGAAACGATGCTCTATCTATTGGAAGAATAATCCAAAACAAATTCCTCAGGGCCAAAATGGCTCATTTTGAATAAGGATCTTGTTGAAAATGGATCCATTCACACGATTGGAACTTCATATTCTATTCAAGTCTGACAAGTCAAGGTCCTTATCGATAAAATTCTGATCATTTTTTCATACACCATTAGATCACAAACGGTCAGTATTAGTTGCAGAACACTGTGTTTAATGGAAAAAACGCAACTTTGCTAGCTTGGCAACAATGTAACTCTGGAACAAAAACAATTTCCCTGGCATGTATAGTCTAATCCTTTTTGATGCAAATTTTGTTGACGATAATAAAAAGAAATAAAAATCAAAGTATAGTATTTTTCTCAACAGTAAAATTCCAAAATATTAACGTACCGAGTTCTACAAAAAAAACAAAAAAAAAAACCAAATATACATTTTTTGCTTGCCATAAATTAGTGCAAATCACATTGGAAACGCATTAGCAAGTTTATGAAATAGGTATTTAAGTTTTAAGGTTGCAAAATTGGATTCCTCTCACTCCCTCATCTTAATTATTTTTCCTGAGAGGGATTGTATTGAAGTGATCTGCATTAGAGCCAACTCCAGAAAAAAACCATCCTTCATCTGATACATAGGCGTAAGTCAAATATAACGTTTAATGATCATCATCTTTTACGTTTTAAATTTTTTGGAGGACCATGCACGTACAAATAACCCTTGACTATTTTTTCCTTTGTTCTTCACGAGTCATAAAACCACAGAAAAATATTAATTGAAGTAATTGAATGATTGATCGTAGTTGAAAAAATGATAATGAGTTTGGAAATTTTGAAATGTTGGATTTGACTTACGCTTATGCGTCAGAGGGATGACTAAATGGCAAAGATGGGCTCACTTTGCATTGAGTCCTATCATTCGGTATGAACAATAAGTGAGTTTAATAACCAACAAGTCATTTGATAAATTTGCTTAGAGACAACAAAAAAGTTACTTTCACTGTTCATCAAATAAAATAGGCAAGATAGGGGTTTAAGAGAAAAACAGAAAGAGAGAAACTACAGGAGTGCTGCCAGATTTATAAAAAAAAAACAAAAAAAACGCACAACTTAAATTAAATTATATTGAAAATTTGTATCTTTTACGTCAAATCTGGCAGCACTGAACAGTCAGAAGGCTATTACCAAGGATCAAAACTAACAACCGAAAATTGATTTTCAGAATTTTTTCAAATATGGAGCCTTTTTGTATCACTTCTGGTAGCAACAGCTGGTGTTCAAATGTACCACCGGTATGAGAGTCAACGAGTTACGATCAGTACAACCGGATCAAACCCAATAAACAACCCCACCGATGGAGAAAATGAACAGAACAATAGATCTAATGATGGTGAAAATGCTGAAAGGCAAGAGCAAAATAAATCACCAGAAGAAAGAGCAGCGGCGCAAGAACTTCTGCACCAAGAGAGACCACCGAGAACACCAACAAACGAAAGACTTGACACAAATGAAAGACTGCGGCGAACTTTCTCTGATGACTCTCAAAGTGTGAAACCGATAAACTATTTTCAAAGCGATGATGATCACATCAGTCGCACAGTCCTTTTTTTGGCATGGCTCTTCTTCATAACTCATAGAGTTTTCACTATCGTTCCAGCATTTAAATACTGTCCAACTGTCACCATAATCGCTGTTTTGGCTCATTACATTTTCCTGACGGCAGTCTTGACAATCAGAGGTGACTTTCACAAAAAAATCCACTACATTTTAGTCTTAGGGTACGTCCATTTGTTTGCGGTGATAGAGGTGGGCATAAAACTGAGGAGGATAGTGGCTTACCACATTTTATTCTTTGTACTTGCCATCATAGAAGGTGTACTTCTTAATTTGTGTTGGTATAATTATGGGAAATGGAAAGCTAAAATTTTGTATCAGACATTCATAATGAATTATGTTCTGTTGGTTCTCAGTCCAGTCTTGCTGATTATTTACTTTAAATGCTTGAAACATTGATTTAATGAAGGCTAAAAATTATTGGGGGGAAAAAAAGAAGGGGAAAAAAGAAAGGGAAAAAATGAATACCTAGGGATGAAGCTTTATTCATAAGAAAAAAATAAGTTTAAGATTTTTTACGCTCAAATTTTTTGAATAAATACAAAGTTTGTAAATTTTCCATAATCTTTTGATTTTGTGAAACTGAAACCTGAAGAGAAGAGTACAGAAAATGCTTGATCTTAAAATCATAGAAATCACAGATATACATACATCTATGTAAAGCCCTGCTGTGGGTGACATTTCACATTTAGCATTTTGACAGAAATATATGTACAATCAAATAATTAAATAATGTCAGTTGACTCCTTAGATTATGGTTAAGGTAGGCAACCTGCAACACATAACACAATGAATTGAAGCATTGCGAGTGGCCTACCTTTCCAAAATTAAAGGAATCGACTGAAATTATTTAATTAGCCAACTATCATCTGAGAGAATACAGGTAACAAGGAATACTGGAGGAAATAAGAAGTAATAGAAGATTTTAATCATTAAAATTTTTGGTTGATTTCATAATTTGGATGGGCGATGAAAAGCTGATCCTCTAAAAAACTAAGCTCAGCGGGCCGATCATTTACTTTATCGTTAAACTGATCGTTAAAACTGTCTACAAGTGATGCTATTGGTCGAAAATTGTAAAAATTGGCTGTTGCTATGGTAACCATCGTTGAGAGTCTCGTTTTATAAAGGCTATTCATGAGTAACCTTTAAAAAACGGACACTATAACGATGGTTACCACAGCAACGGCTAAGTTTCACAATATTCGACCAATAGAATCACTCATACACAGTCCTAACAATCGGTTTAATGATGAAGTAAATGATCGGCCTGCTGAGCCGGATAAACATGAAAAATTGTTGAGCAAAATAGCTGGATCTAGTGGCAAAACTGACACTGTAGAACATTCTACAATGCTGCGTGTAAAATTAAGTTGGAAAATAGCTAGTATGGACCAAGATCTATTAATACCAGGTCTGTCTGGTAGCAAGAAAGCAGGGCTAATGCGTTCTGTTCCACTCGCCCTCCCATCTGAAAATCTCTCCATCCCTTATACTGGGCATTGCATCCCTGCCCCGTTGTGGTTTGCTTGGCAGAAACAACAGCTGTTATGAGGAGTATGGCGGTGAAGGTTTGAGGTTGTTGCAAAAAGAGCCCCATCTTTTACCCAGATGGGGGCACGAGTGGAACAGAACGCGTTAGCCATTCCTACTTGCTACCAGACAGACCTGGTATTAATAGATCTTGGTCCATACAAGCTATTTTCCAACTTAATTTTACACGCAGCATTGTAGAATGTTCTACAGTGTTCATAAAAATTTAAAGCTCTAGGAATAATTCTATTTAGTCTTTTCATCCATTCTATGCCTACGCCAGAGGAGACAATCAGCAGTCTCAAAAGGAGTTTAAATAAAAATTAGGGTTGCACCGGATAGCGATTTTGCCAGATACCCGGATATTGACTGGATAGCAGAAACGCCTGATATCCAGATACCGGATAGCAGAAACGCCTGATATCCCGATACTGGATATCCGGCCAAATTTTCGGGATTCAGCGGAGCGCTACAATAGAGCTACAAAATTTTAGATTTTGACGATTTTCTAATTCTGTGACGTTACCCACGTTACAAGGGGTAACGTTTGGGCGAATTCCACATCTGCCTATATTGCAGTAACGTCCAAAGCTCGCAAATCTTTGACTGGGGTGCGGGGGAGGTGGATCGGCCGCGCGGCGTCCGATGCACGTCTTCAGCACCCGCGTCATGGCTTTGAGAGTCGAGGAATGGATGCTGGCGTTTCGGCGATGCCAAGTGCTCTGTACTTAACACTTCTTCACATGTTACAGGGTGCCTGCTATGGCTCAGTATGGCAGCCCTGATATCATATCAATGCACTTTCTTTGATTTTCCAGAAAAGCTTTCCATGTTTTTCATAGAGAGCTTTTCTGCTGACAACCAAAAGAGGGGACTCTGGGGGATGGTCTAATCAGGTGATCTCATCCCGAGCCCTGATTGGTCCATCTTCCAGAGGCTCCTCTGAAAAAAAAATTCATTCTCAACTTGGAAAAATCTTCTCGGAGTCGAGAAAGTTTTTGGCTTGAGAGTGGATCTTCGTGAACACTGCTGAAGTTGTTTTTCTCGTTGTCTTTCCTTCGTGGATCATTTTTCGTTTCTGTCTGTGTGACAAGTGTTGGTTTTGAGTTTTAATTAAATTTGTCTGTGTGACATCAAAATCTTTTCTTTTTTTTTATTAGTTTCTGTCTGTGTGACAAGCGATTTTGGTAATTGTTATTTTTTTTTTTGTTAAAATTTTTTCGTCTCTCATTTCAAAATTCGGTATCTTGTTAAGTTTCTTTTTTTTTATTTTTGTTACGTTTTTTTCTTTTTATTGTTGCGGGACTTTCCGTTTTTTTGTTGTTGCGGGACTTTCCGATTTAATTCTTTATCTTAAATTTTTATTTTCGCGGAGTGGAGTGATCTGTCGTTTTCTGTTGTTTCTTTATTTCTCTCTGTGTGTTTAACTGTTCAATATTCTACAATAAACCAGTGTGTACACCCACATTGGATTTCTTTCTTTACCAACTGGACATTGGCGAGGTGAGAAACTAGGTTTCTTCACAAGGTAACATAGAGAAGGGAACTTTCAGCAGGCAGCCTATATAAATCATTTGATAAATTCTTAAGAGTTGACAGGGCTCAAGGGTTGGCTGATCCCCCAGACAGTTTAACTCATCCTTCCTGTCTGGTGGACGCCCCCACGCACACTCCCTCATTTGTGGCAAGGGCAGTTGTGTGACTTTACGCCACGCGCGAAAACTGACGCCACAATTCCCGGCCGGATATTTTTGTTTTTTTTTTTGTTGTTTTTTTTTTTTTTTGTTGTTAAATTCGCGAGTTTTCTTCCACATTCAACGGAAAACCTCATCAGTCACCTTGTCTGGACTATCGAACGATAATCAACTATCGATTGTTTTACGGCGTTTAAGGCACAAGAAGACTGTGGAACAGAAAGTGCCCCACCCCCTTGCTTGTATGGACATCAGGCAAATGAGACAATGCATAGGCCATAGGCCCCATAGACGGAAACAGTAGCAACAGTGGAGTACGTACTACACAGGAATTTGTCTTTGTCTCTCTCCCTACGTTTAAATATGTGATATCTGGAATCACTTAGCGCTCAATATGGGTTTACAATTCTGTTTTCTTCTGTTTTTGAGATTTTTTTCTGTTTTCTAATGAAAAAATAACATTGACCGCCCGAAATATCCAGCTTATCCGGCTCCTCTGGCTATCTCGGCTAAGTAATCGCCGCATATCCACAGCAACCATACTCAAAATCAGATATTCAAATTTGCACTAATCTTGCATCAATCAATTTGTGTTTGAATCATATTCCAGAGCTGCCGTTTTGAGTATAATTAATGACATTTTTCAATTCACCGATGATTTCACAGGTTGAGACAAGATTACACAGTTTAGTTCAGTGTAGGACTGTACTGCAAGAAAATACTCGCATCTGTGATCTTTACTCAACCGGTGAAGTCGTCGATGACTTTAGAAAACTTGCGAATATTTTAAAAATTGAACGGCGATTGTGCACCGATTGAGAAAAGATTACAGATCAGAGTATTTTCTTGCAGTACAGTCATACACTGAACTAAACTGTGTAATCTTTTCTCAACCGATGGAATCTTCGGTGAATAGAAAAATGCAATTAATTATACGCAAAACGGCAGCCCTGCCGTATTCTGCTAAAAAGAGACAAGTCTATTTAAAAAAGAGTATCACAGTTTATCATCAGAGAGGAGTTATTACACGGCTCTGGTTGAAGTGGACTTACTTGGTTTTAGCAAAGAAACGATTTATTCAAAAGCAGGAGCGGATCCATGAATTCGGCCTACTCTATCTGTGCCCACTTGAACCCAGGTGTTAGAAAAGGATGGAGGTAGGGGCCATCATGCGACTTCGGCCTCTATTTCCGTCCTTTTCTAACACATACATTTAAAGGGGAGGTAAGATAAAGAGAGAGAGAGAGAGATATAAATTCCTGGATCTATCTTTGCTTACAAGATAAAGATGAGCAATAACTAGTACCTAAATAGAAATCTTAAAGCTCCAAAACATTTTTAAATGGGGATGAGTACAGTAAAAATCAGATGGAGAAAATACCGAAGGCGAAAGAAATGTGTAACTGAAGTGGAATAATTTCAAAGCACTTTACTTACGGTTGCGATGAAACACATGATTGAGTGATCCGTATTCTCTGAGAGCAACGTTTCAAATAGTTCCCATCGCTTTTCTTCGTTACTCATGTATTCCTGAGCTTTCAGATCGATCACTTGGGAAACGCCGGCAGTGAAATCGACAAGGGCGTCGCTTAGGGAACTCTCTTTGAGGGCTTCATAAGACCCGTGCAGTCTGAAAGAGAAGAAAGTTGTGCGTATGGGTGAAAATGAGTTGGAATAATTGACCAGAAGAAAATGGAAAAAACAAACAGGAATGCAAAATTTATTATAAACGGTCAACAGTCTTCGTTGTTTTGATTTTTCTGGTAACTTTCAAATACTTCAAAAATGCATTTCAAGAAATTTAGGAAAAACAAACTTCGTAATGAGAAGAGCAGGATGCAAAAAAATTAGAGAAGGAAAGTTGTGCCAAATTGCTTCCCATTAATTTTTCAATGGCTCCAGATGAATTTTTGATTTCTTGGTCTCAAATTAAAGATAGATAGATAGATAGATAGAATCCCTCTGTCGCACCAGCTGCAGTCTTAGCTGTTATGCGGGTCTTTCACCGCGAACAACACACTTCTGCGAGGCTCCTTCATACCCATTCAAATCATTTGGTCAAGCGAGGATGTCAGTAGACCTGATCATCATCTAATATCATGTTAGTTGATGGGCACTCAACTCCCATGTAAAGACTCACTTAGCAAATTGTTAGCGCGGGGTCAAAGCATTCGACGATTTTTGGGGGAAAGACAAGGTGCAAGGATGGGAAAGAGCACGGTGGACTCGGCTACATGCAGTAGATCCTGTGCAGGAAGGACTTCCTACAACTAACAGGAGGGCATCAGTTGTAGTGCTTTGGTATTTGTATTCAACTCTCCTCTTTTCGTTTTCTCACTCTGTTTGCCAAAAGTTTGTTCTCTTTCCTCAACACTTGACTTTTTAATCTGCTCCTTTCTGTTGGTCAGTACTTAGTTTTCTCCTCTCCTCTCGTTTTGTTCTTCTCTGCTCTCCAGATTTCGATAATTACCCACTTTTTGCAAATTATTCCTCTTCCTGTTTTCACTCTGGGGGAGAAAAAAAAAAAAAAAAAAAAAAAAAAAAAAAAAAAAAAAAATTGTTGCACTCGCTTTGTTCTTCTCTGCCCATCAGATTTCGTTAATTACGCACTCTTTTCTCGTTTTATTCCTCTTCCTGTTTTCACTCTGGGAAGAAAAAAAAAAAAAAACTGGTTGCACTGCGTTGCTACAAGGCTCGTGCGAGCCCGCCGCGCCGCCACGTGTTTATCGTCTCTGATTGCGGCAGGCTGTAGAAGCAGGATAGGACTTGTACTGCCCGGGGTTGCGACTACCGGCTGCCTGCTTTTTTTTTAAGCATTTGGTAACATCACCATGTTATGATAGAATCAGCAGAAATTGTTTCTTTTAACTATAAATGATAAATCCTCTGGCTATTTCGATGAGATTTTTTGGCTTTCTATTTTTCACAAAGTTATTTCACCTGTGTTAACATTTGGGCCATTTTTTTTTAGCCACGTTCACATTTGGTACATTTACGTTACACTTAGTGATTTTAGGTATACTGTGTAGAAGAGTGTGCAGAAGTATAAATAAAGGTGCCGTCACTCAGCTTTCGGTGATTAAAGATAATATTAAAGGCTCCTTAGGATCATTTTGTCCCAGTTCAGATGAGTAGACGATGGAAAAATTTGAAAATCAAAAGGAGTTGCTTCAGCACCAATTTTGATTGGGGTTTTAACTTATCAGGCACAACTTATGAATGGCACCCAGTTAATTCAAACATTGTGTGGGGTTCTCCCACACCAACAAATTTGAGGTGAGCTAGTGAGGTGAGGATAAGACCTGAGTTAGGAGAGCTGAGAGTTTTCACACGGCATTAAAGCTCATCAAATTTAAGACTTGGTAAAAATATTGGAATAAATATTCAAAAAATATTCAGATAAAAAAATCAAGTACTTTGCATAAGCCTTCTCAAGAAGCGATGGCCAAAATTCAGTCTCTGATTCTCCTTGCATTGAAAGTGACATGTTATCGTAGGTGGGCAGCATATCATCAATTACAACATCGACCCATTCACCAAACTGCCAAAAGCGAAAATGGAAAATGCCAGCGTACTGTTCCGGTTTGTTCGTGTCCCATTCTTGCTCCCAGTAATCTGGTATTATCTGGAAAGAAAATGCACAGATTCATTGTTACGGTTACCAACTATTGAACTATATATCGATTTCACACAAGAGTTACACTAGATAGTAAATTTCAGTATCCCGCCGGACAACGGATAATTTGATATTTTTATTAAAGTGCCGACTAAATTAAGTTAAGTGTGGAGCGGAAAGCTTTTTCGTCCGTATGGACTCGTCCATCATGAAAGGCAATGTGATTTTTTCAGATTTGTTGCCAGATAAGTAGGAATAAGAATAAGAAAAGGTTTGACTTCCGTGCTGTTCTGGCAAGAATTTATTTTTAAGGTAGGAGGACAGTTTCGTTATTATGAGTAGAAAAATGGGGTTTTCTGCAAATTTATCATTCAATCGAATTTTCCAGCTCAAATAGTTTTCTAAAAAATAGTACCCATTCAACTGCTTCAAATTCAATCTTGTATGATGCAACATACAATTTTAAGAAGATTATCATTGGATGAGTGCATAAAATATTTGGCATACTCAACTGCTAACAGTTTTGAAGATTTAGATTAGAATTTGCTTTAAAAACTTGATTGATAAATACAGAATCGTTAAAAATTTTACTGAGAGATGCATTACACACAGCTGGAAGGAAGCTTGACTCAGGGGGGAGGGGGTTTACACAAGCAGAGCGTTTCCTAGTCGTACCTTGTGCAAAAGCTCCTTGATTCCTGATAAAACGGCACAGGCAGACACCATCCAATCGCAGGTAAGTTCACCAGGTTTGCATCTGTGGGGGTTTTCAATGTTGGTGAATAGTCGGGGGTTTTCGCATAGTTCCTAGAAAAATTTAAGATTTTTTCCTTTATAATTTCAATTTGAGCAAAATGATAAAATGATCGGAGTCAGATTTAATCAAACTATAACGAGGACAATTTCCTGAAAAACAGGCAGAACGTTCAAAATCTGCTGACTCTATTTTCTCCCTAATGATTTAGTTTCCATCTTGCTGTTCTCTTGCCCTTAGTTTAGGTTTGTAAAAATTGAGTAGATAAATGTAATCCAAGTATGTATCCAAAGAAAAATTCCAGGGGAGGGGGGAAACAGTTCAATTTTTGCCAATTTGTAAACACTTTCAGGCAACTCACTGCCTACTCCTGTAATATTTGGGCATTTTTTAGGGACTCGTGGGGGAAGGAGCCTTCCTGTTTCCCCCTCCCTCTTCAACCACCCTCGCTGTGATCTATGGCAAAGGCAAAGAAGTGGAAAGATGAGAGTTAAGGGGTGTCTCCACCTGCGAATTTAAAAGCGCGAATAAACTGATTGAGCCAATGAGCTGCCTTGAAGTCGATAGGTCGAGTCCAATGTATCGACAACAAAGAAGCTCATTGGCTCAATCAGTTTATTCGCGCTTTTAAATTCGCAAGTGGAGACACCCCTTTAAGAATGCTCAGAGGGCAAGAGGCAGTTCAAGCAAGAATCTCAGCTAGGGATGCCATCTAAGACAAAGGTCAAAGGGGTCTAGAAATCCAAAGTTTCCTCGATCTCCCAGCTTCTTTGAGCAGCTATGGACAGAGCAAAGTGATGACAAGGCAGGAGCAAATTAGGAGTGAGAAAACCAGCTCAAAAGAATCAGTCGGCAGGGTACAGTTAAAAGTTTTAGAGACAAGTCTCAATTACTTAAAAATGATCTTTCAAAATTTTTAGAGGTAGGTAAGTACCAACTGATTTTTGTTGCAGAGAAATCCGTTTTATGCTGGATTCTAATCAATCCTCATTGGAAGGTAAGTCAATCGTTAGAGAGGAAAGGAGATACCTATTTTTATTTTTTCAAAGAGCCACACTCACCCCAGGTCTTTTCCACACAACATCACTTGTAACGGCTGATCCAAGCGATTTGTTCTCTGCAGGAAAAGTTTGATCGGAGAAGACAGCAGTAACTCCACTTTGTTTGACATCCTTCTTCAATTCATCATACTTCTGTTTGTTATACGGCACAATCTTCCTCAGCTTCATTATCGTCAATTGTTGAAGGCACGAATTTTCCTCAGTTTCATTGCTGCAGAGTTGTTCCCTAATCCAGTAAGCGGCGCTTCAAAGGAATACCTATTCCAAAAGTTCTCTCAGTACTGACTAGTAATGTCCTGAATAAAAACAAATAGACACTGTAAAATTACAAATA
The DNA here is from genome assembly GCA_011764245.1 of Trialeurodes vaporariorum. Taxonomy (NCBI): domain Eukaryota; kingdom Metazoa; phylum Arthropoda; class Insecta; order Hemiptera; family Aleyrodidae; genus Trialeurodes; species Trialeurodes vaporariorum. Next base: position 17,117,174 of record VMOF01000388.1, read on the forward strand.
TAAACTGACCATAGGATGATGATACATGACTCAAACAATGTGGACATCTTTGGACATCATTCATTCTCAGACAAAAAGATACCTACCTAAGTAAATAAAACTGCTCACTCTGTTTACACAACAACCCACACATATATGGTTGCTATAGATAAAAGGAGGGAATAGAAGTAGAAAGAAATTAACACTATTCTGAGTAAATCATTCATTCAAAATTGGATAAGGAATCTATAAATTGAGTTTACTTACCTCTTTGTTTGAAGAACTTCGACCTTAGACGATGGTGATGTAAAAATTTAGTTTATTTTCTTTGTTTTTCCAGCATTGACAACTATCAATATTTGTTGAAAAAAGGCTCTTGAAACGTCGGAATCAACTGTAGTGATCTAATTAGAACGAAAATAAAATCACTATTCAAAGATATTTCCTCGACGAAATAAGAATCCATGCAAATTGCGAATGGAGCTGGCTGCAGGGGAGCAGTCACTCAGCCAGGGGGCAGAGAAGCACCGATCAGATTACCGCTGTGATAAGCAAAACAAAAATAAACACAGCAACCATGCTACGCATAACGCAGATCAACCAATCACGATAGTCGCGAACTCTTCCGGAAAAAAGATGATCCTTACAAACTCATAAAACGCCTGCAAAACATAGGTTAGGCAAAGGTTTGTTCATAAACACATTCCATGTCGCCAGCCTGTACAGCGCCACATTTTACAACCAGCAAATATCATGCATGCAAGTCGTTGCTGCACTACGAGCACGGCGTTTTTGAGCTGTTATAAGGCATTGAAGTATTAGGAGAACAGCAGCAAAAACAGGTAATTTGACATTCCTGCCTCTCAAATGGATGCTGATTGGTTGTCAGATCAAACAGGTGGAGGCGCAGTATTTTTATGAGTGCTGCTCCCTATCAACAATTATCATGTGTCTGTGTGTTCGATTTGTTATTGTTTTGATACGATAGAGTATCAAAATTCACAATATTCCCATTGTCAATTCAATTTATTGATTTCGCCAATTTCATCATAACTTTAACGATAGTTTGACATGATTTCGACGCCGACGTAAGTGTTTCATCTTATCATTTGAAGATTATTATTTCTTATGCCCCTTTTATCTAACATTTTTTATTCGTTTGCCATTTTATCAAACATTTGCTGCCAGTTGCCCTAGTTGCTGTACTTAATCTCAAGGGAAGAGAACGTGTTTACACATCAGGGACACTTGGTTTTGAAAATCACCCATTTATAAGAAAAATTACTTGTTTTTCTCAGTGCTGCTAGAAATTGAATCCAGTTTATTTTTGCTGGGTTGCATGCAATTACCACGGAAGAAATGGACTTGTTGATCAAGTCAAGGACCTAACCTACTTTGGGTTGATACAACAAAAGACATTACCAGAATAATTGGAAAAGTCTTCTCTGGAGAAAAGAAAAACAACCGTTTTATTATTAAACATGTCGCACTTGGATTAACATTTACCTGACCGCCCCTTCAACTCAAAATCAATCTTCAATTTGATGGTTTCAGTGATTTTTTAATGATATCACTTAGTATTTATTTCCTTTAAAGGCTTAAACCTAAAAAACTGTGTGATAAAATGAGTTTCCTTTGTCAAGTGTGTTGGACGTGGTCTGACACTCAAGTCATTGCGTTTCAACTTTTTGCTGGGCCACGTCTGTCTAACAAGTGGAGCGGCGAAGTTGTTTTGTTAGACGACATTCAACACGCCAGTGCAAAGGGTTAATGAATATTTGTGCATGGACACGAACTCTATTAAAATTTAAATCAATGAATGTGGATACAGATTATAGCAAGATCTGGAGGTTATCCGAGAGAACTTTGGACTTGACAGTCGCACGCTCTGCTGGCGGATTGCCAGTTCTCAGCCAGCAAGACATGACGGAACGGATATTGACACATGTTATTTATGCTCCCTATGTCTTGTGAAAAAGTATTTTATTTTACAGAAACGAGAGTTTACCTACTATCTCGCTGAAAGGCAAAATTTGAGTTAATTTCTTCCAAGTTCTGATTCTTGAAATTTGGCTGGTCAGGAAATTGATTTGGCTTATTTTCTGAAAGGAAACGACCTTCGAGTTGCCTTGTCTCTTTTTGTAAGCATTGTAATAGGGGATCGTTTGAAACGAGATAGAGTTGTTCATCACATCTTTATCTTGTGAATTCTCATACAAGATAGACTGTGAGAATCAGCCGCCTGAATGATTCTTAGAAGAAGGGCTAGATTCTTTTAAGCTGTTTGACAAGGAGATTTACTTTCATTGCATTGTTGTTGGTGAGGAACGTTTCTTTTTTCAAGGAAATATCATTGCAACAACTTCAACTGCGTTTTTCTCAAAATCTGAGTTTTGGGCTTGGGCGACTTCCTCTTGGAATTGCTTGATTAAATTTCTAACAAAGGCCAAAAAACCACGTACTTACTCCCGCTTGCATTAGCTGCAATCTAAATTTTTCTGTTTTTTTTTTTTCAGATGGAAAGAATAGAATTCTTAACTCTTGATAGTTGACCTTAAAGTTTCCCATGGAATATACATAGTGCAATTTGAAGTTTGGAAATACTTGTGAAAATGGCAAACGCAGATAGAGGAGAGTTTGATGAAAAGCGTAATCATGGAACCATTCTACCCAAAGGGACAAAAATCTTCAATCAGGTTGCAGGCCATGATTTTGGACAGGGATCTATAGGTTTGTATTGTAATATTTTGAAAAATACCCCTATCTTTTAAATTTTTGTCTGAGACTATCCCAAATTTTTTGGAGTAGACAAGTTTCTTGCACTGAAAAAACGATACCGTGTTAGACATCGTAAATTACGGACTATATAGGTTTACCGAGACACTCCAGTTGTGACGCGTAATTTTCGGCAGTGAACCCCCGTAATTACGGACTCCGTCACAGAAAGTAGCGGGCTTTAAGACCGGGAGTGCCTCGGTAAACCTATATAGACCGTAGTGTTTTTTCAGTGTGATATTATTTGCTACGATCCCAATTTTAGAAAAGAAATTCTCAAGTAAAAAAAAAAATTATTTTCTTTCCGCCCAATTATTTTATTAAAATACTGCAATGTTACCACAGATTCGTTCCATACATTTGTCCTCTATCTCTGATTTATCAGATTTAGGTTTCATTAACTTCTTTTCTAGTATGTAGTTTACTTCTGCACTTGCAAGGTGATTCTAGAGGCCCAGCATTTTCAACTCGACTATTGCTTAATATTAATACTTAAAAAAACCATGTTTCGAATATTTGAGAGAAAACTTACTTAACGTTTTTTAAAAAAAACACAGGCAAGGAAGATTAGTGCCCCTGAGTTTCTCTCAACCCTCCAGTATTGAACCTTTTTTGTCCAAACTTTTTCAGGTATCTTGAAAGCCAATACAGGCCACATACTGAAACCTGTGAACAACATAACCAAAGGAATCAGAGAGACAGGATTTTATGAAAACTTGTACAGCCAAACTGCTCCCGTGTACTTTGAACTGAAAAGTCTCCTACCAAAGTATGGGGGAACAGTAGTTTTGAAGGTAAATGATGCAGGTAAAAAAAATATATATATATTCTGACGTATTTTTACTCTTTTTTGTACTTTTTTTTTTAATTGTTCTACATTTTAGAGATGAAATATCATGGGATGGGGAAAATTATTTAATCTTTACTAGTCTCTATGGTGTATTCACTTCTTTATTTCTTTAATTGAGGCATTTTTTTCTTCTAAAATTTTGTTCCTCGAAGCTTCCAGCGACTAAGAGAGGGTCAAATTCCAACTAAAGAGGACCATTGGACAGACAGTAAGGATGCAAAGCAATAACCAGGAATCTCCCATGATACCCGCATCTTTCTTCCTGATAAGCTCGATTCTTGGAGTGAATTTTGTGATTTTTTAGTGTACTCATCGTCATTTTTATACGTTTTCATGCAAGAATCAACACTTCAATCCCCTGTAGCAAAAGTTTGTAAGAGCCCCATTACATCTTGCTCTATTGATTTCCAATTTGTTTGAATGATAATTGCTTATCTGTAATGGTTGACTTTTTTTCTGTTGGCAGATGTTACCTTTATTCGTTTGGAAGATGTTACTGCAGAGATTATCAAGCCATGTGTAATGGATGTTAAAGTCGGTGCTCAAACGTGGGAGCCGAGTGCTCCCAAAAGCAAACAGATTGCTGAAGATGTGAGTTTCATCCCTCTGATCTATCTATTCATTCTTAACTCACTTTCATTGTTTGCTTTGGAATACAAGCATAGTGAGTCTTAGGGTCAAGATGGCTAAATTGCAATACAACTCTGCTGCTTACCACTAATCATGTTATCAAACAAACCTCTAACGGTCAGTCTATGTTTTGCTGTTTTCATTTTTTTTTTTTTTTTTTCTTATACTCCTCTGAGTTCTAAATAGTAAATACCCAAAATTCCGATTATTCCTCTGTCCTTTATTTGAGGAGAGGTGAAAGTGGAGCATTTTGCTAAGTTTGGAATAGAATATAATTGTATTGTGGGACAAAAAAGTCTCATCGCATGATCTTGTTGCCAAATCAGCAAGCATTTATATTTATGGTTAATTCAATGGTAAGAGGAATTTTTGCTGACACCAAATACTGTAACTGAAATTGCATCCTAAAAATGCTATAGCTACAAAATTCACGAGTATTCCTGTGATAGGCGTTTTTTTCAACAGTAACGGACCGTAACTTTAATGAATCGTTGAAATTACATAGTTCATCAGTCATTACCAATCATTCGTGAATAATTGAAATAATATTATATTTTTCAGGCTAAATATGTTGAGTCCAAAAGAAACTTTGGATTTTGTATAGCAGGATTTTATGTCTTCAATTTAGTGAACAATAAATTTCAAAAATATGGCAAAGATTATGGAAGACAATTGGATAAAAATACATTACCTGCAGGTGAGTTTCTACAATATATTCTTGAAGTGGTTTTATAGAGCTGAAAAAGTGATGAATTTTGACCCTGAGCAATTTTTTCAAGTTTTTGCCTCATGGTCCTAGGAATTAGATGTAAGGGAATTTATACTGAGCTTCTTAAACTCAGCTGAGAGAAATGGTGTACTTTTTGGTTGCTCCTTTATATTTTGTGGGAAAAGGTTGAAAAACAAGAGAAAATCACTTGCCAAAGAAATATAACATGTTTAAGTGTAAATTTTTTACTAAAAGCAAGTGAATTTTTATAAATGAAATATTTCTGAAAACCCGGCCGAATCATCCAAAATAAAAACAGCTCCTAATGATCACGTTTCAACTTGGCCGCAATCTTCTCTCGGCCCACGCTTGGATTCCTCGGTGGAAAAAAAGCATTCTTAAACATCAATCATCATTTCAGCTAGCTGAGGGTATCAACCCGGTGCTTCTGTTCTGTACACAGGACAGAAGCCTGAGCGGCAGGAGTTTTGGTGAGTAGGGCCTCTTCGGAGTGGAGGAGTCTCACATGCCCCTCTCGACCATCAGAGAGGAGGGCTGTAAAAGCGTTCTCCGGCTGGGGGGAAAAAAAACATCAATAGTGTGCCTATTTCACAAAAAATTTGTGAAATTAACTACCGGATTTTGCAATTTTTGCAGATAACGTCCAATTTTGCACTAGTCCAAGAATATGGCTCAGTTTTGCGTTTACTTACGAATTACATTTGGAACCTATGAAGTCCTTCATGTGCTTATACCCGGGTCTCATCTAATTGAAGACAAATATAGGAAACGGCAACATTTTGTGCCAGATTGCTTTAGGTCTCTATCAACTATAGATCTGTTATTTTAACTATTTTTCTACAGTTCTAAATTTTTCGTTTTTTTTCAGCTTTAAAAGTATTCTTGAACGCAGAAGCAGGTATGAATAAAAATCTGGTCCGAGCATTTATCAAGAAACTAGAACGCATTGACAGTTGGTTCGAAAAACAAAAAATTTACGCATTTTACTCTAGTTCCATTTTACTTGTCTATGATGCCAACCAATTAAATCCTTCTTGTGATGTTGATGAATCCAAAGTCAAGGCTGTCATGATAGACTTTGCTCATGTTGTCGAAGGTACGGGTACGAGTGACTTGAATTACATGCGTGGTTTAAAAAGTTTAATCAAACTTTTCAAATCTTTCATTCAACAGGAGCCCTAACATTAGATTTACGGAGAAAGTTCTTTCTAATCAAGAGATCTTCCATCAGTAATTTTTTCTTCAAAAATTAGCTGTTCCTCCGTATAGTATTACTTTAAATTGAGCGATCAGTATTTAAATTTATTTTGCTTCAAATTATCCGCATCAAACATTTGGAGCCTCAAATTGACCCCATTGACTACTATCTGATGATGTGAATCCTAACCAACTAATTTGAAGTGATGTCAAAATGTGGTTAAATACTTTGATGTATTGCTTGACTCTGAACACGACAAATTTAGAGTATCTTTTAAACAAAATAAAGTTTCAGCGTCACAAAGCAAGTATACCACAAGCTTTAAGAGTGAACAGTGGCGAAGCGTGCAATTTGGCAACGTTGTATTGTGTCTATTTGAACCCGTGTAAAAGGTCGAATGCGAAGGTGTTCACCGAACACCCAATAGTTCGATCTTTTTTATGAGTTTAAATGGACGAAGTACAACGTTGTCAAATTGCACGCTACGCCACTGAGAGTGAAATAGATGTAGGTTAACCAGTCAACCTATTTTACTACTACGTGTAAATTTAAAATTGTCTTGCTGGTCCTATAAGTGCGAATTGAAATTAGAATTTAGTTCAAGAAGTTTGCCCAGCAACTTAAAATTATATGGACCTTCTAGCCTAGTGACAAATTTATACTTCTTTATATGGGAAGGAATGTTTGGGGTCCTTTATGATGCTGCCTAGGGAATAGGACTTTTTTTCAAAGGCTTAATAACTGACCCTTACTGCTGAATGGAGGAGTTAACTGTGGACGTTCTGGCACAATGAACATCCTGATACCTCTAGAATTAGAATAAGATATTAGATGTGTCTTGGAGTTTGGCTGAAAAAACTTGGTATAGAATGGAATTATTTTAAAGTTTTGCAGTTCACCAAAAATTGAAGGCAACTAAACTGGTCTCAGAAATGGAAAGCATTTTTACTCTTTTTTGTATCAGAACTGAACTTTACCCCGTTTGCAACTCGTTCTGAAGGTGTTAAAGTTCTGTGTGTTGTGTTAAGTTCTGATTTTGTCTCTAGAGCACTTCCATTTCATTGATGTCAAATTAATGATCAAAATTAGTTTTTCCGGAAGTTCAGATACTCATCAATCACCAAAGATTGTGGTTATAAAATATCTCTTCAAGGACTTTGAAAGTAATGGTGAAACCACAAAAAAAGAATAACTCGAACCGATTCTTGTATTGTAATGCGATACTCCGTTTTTCAATTTTTCTTATTTTTAGCCTTATGTATTTGCAAAGTTATTCATACGATATTTTGCAGAGACTTTCTTGGGATAATTATCTAGTATCTGACATTCTGTTTCCTCAAATGTAAGTTAGTTTTGGCCCATGATTTGACATTTATCAAACGGTGATAGAAATCGGTTGCTGATTCACCCTAGGATCTACAAGAATATGTTTTCCATCAAACACCAAGAATGCTCTTAATTTCTCCTATCTATTGAAACTATCTCTGCAATGAAATTTGTTTCCGGTCTGGTCTTTTTTTCTAGGCAGTATCACAGTCATTGTTTTAAAATGCTCGCCTCTTGCTGTTACATTTAAGTGATATTGAATGATCAATCATACATTCATACGTGCCTTAATATAGATTAATTGCTTGGTTTGATACCTTGTATTGAACATTCTTTATAGGTAGTTGTTATAAGTATTAATCTCAAGAAGCAGGTAAGATAGAGGAAGAAAGTTTAAGGAATAAGAGAGTAAGAAGATGATCCCAAGATTGATGGAATGTCAGCTGTAAGGAATTTTTCTTCTCCAGAGAAAATGATACTTAGTTGCAAGTCAGGTTGATTGCAAAATTGCCGGTTTTTTTCTCTCTCTCTCTCTCTCTTAAGGTGATTCCATGGTAAACTCCTAAAAAATTTTTAAACCGATAGATGGCGTTACTTGTCGCTGGCTCCAAAAATAGCCATTTTTTGACGATTTCCGGCTGTTTTCTCTGAACAGACGAATAATAGACAAGAAATCGGAATGTCAGCACTGACTTACTTGTTTGCTTGATTTTTTAAGCCATAAACGGGCCAAATTGGTTCTAAAATAAAGGCGTAACTATGCAAAGAAAAAATCATGTGTAATTTGGAGGTGTATCAGTAAAGATTACGGGTGAAACAGAAACTTGTAATCTTTGCTAATACAACTCCAAATTACACATGATTTTTTTCTTTGCATAGTTACGCCTTTATTTTAGAACCAATTTGGCCCGTTTATGGCTTAAAAAATCAAGCAAACAAGTAAGTCGGTGCTGACATTCCGATTTTTCGTCTATTATTCGTCTGTTCAGAGAAAACAGCCGAAAACAATCAAATAACGGCTATTTTCGGAGCCAGGGACAAGTTACGCCATCTATCGGATTAAAATTTTCGGGAGTTTGCCATGGAATCACCTTAATGCCTCTAAATTTAGTGGTGAGTTACTCTGAGGTTGCAATAGGTATTGACATTAATAACATTTTCTTATGTATTCTGACCACCTATTTTCGGCCTTTAAGAATTTTGAATTTACAAGCACAGGCAAATATGTCTGACCAGGATATGCAATGGGAAATACACCTGTGCATGTGTTGTATGGTACAATCTTGTGTGTTCAGTATTTCTTACCCTGGCCAGGTATCCTCGTCCCCTCTAGCACTCTAAAATTTTTACATTTCACGAAAAAGGGCGAACATGTTCATTCGCAGCTCAACTTACTCATTCATTCTGTCAATACATATATGTACCTATGTAACTGATACAGTGTTTCTATGCTCATTAATGCACATTTACTAATTGTACGCTGTGCAGTGTTGAAGTGCAATTTAGTGCAATTTTCCATTCATTTTTCATTTTTTATTTTTTCCCTTGAACACTCATTCATTCCTTTGCTGTTTTTTCAGCAAAAATGTTTTGCTCTCTTTTGCTTGTTTGCTTTCTTTGTTTCAATGAATTTTAGCGCAGTTGTACTTTTCAACAGAAAGGTTTACAATCTACTTATATCATCTTCTCTTTAAGACTTAGGTTATCTCGATCGCTCTCAGGAAATTTTTCAGTCAATTTAAGTTGTCAATTTTTAAATGTTACGAGACTGTGCCCAAGATTCTTTTTCTCAGGCTTCCAAAAAATTAAAAGTGCAATGCCTGCTTTAAAAGTCCTTCGAGCAAGGTTATGTTTTGTTCTCGTGATAATTTTGTCCGTCCAATCGGATGGACTCACCAGTAGTAAAGTAAAAACTCAAATAGTCTTCAACTTTTCTACAATATTATCATGTATAGAAACAATTATGTAAAAACTAAATGGCCATAAAAAGTACATTTACTTAAAATAGTTTTAATAGAAACTAGGCCAACTCAAATTCGGAGTTTTCGTTTCGGAGATTTATTTATTTGTGCTGGCCTGGCTCCCATTGTAATTGTTTCATGTAAAAGTAATAATATCATGTTTTAAGTCTTTTTGTGAAAACCTTGGGCCCCATTTTGTCTAGCGTTGACGCTCTTGCACCTTCCTCATTGGTCTCCCGGAACTGCGCAGCTGACCAAACAGAAGCGAAGAGATGCAACTTTTACGTTAATCGAAGGACCGCCCGTGCCAAACAAAACTAGGCCTCCGCATCATATAAGTCCAATAAAAAATTGTTAGAGTTTTTTCCGTTCGGCAATTATCTTTGTATCTTTGTGGCTTGTGTGACTAATTCAGCTGCAGCAAGTTATGTTTGCGTTGAAAACTTATATGTAATAGTCGATTACTGATTAGTTCTGGGCACGACCGATTGGGGTCTAAGTGCACACTTATTGTTTACTCTATGCAGTCCACACCAACATTGTGCAAGTTTTATTTTCTGCAGCTCCATTCATAAGTATCTTGTAAGCAGGTTGTTTTTATTTTATTTTTTATTTTTTTTTTTTTATGCAGTCTGATTTAAAAAGCAAAATTTTGTTTGTCCTTACCAGTTGCCGTTACAGGAAAATCGGATAGGTATTCATCCAAAAAGAATGAATACTGTTCCTGAAAAATAGGCTGATAGCATTTTGCAGATTCAGCCATGTGACTTAAGGTGATTCTATGGCAAACTCCCGAAAATTTTAATCCGATAGATGGCGTCACTTGTATCTGGCTCCGAAAAGAGCCGTTTTTTGACGGTTTATGGTTGTTTTCTCTGAACACACGAATAAGAGACGAAAAATTGGAATGTCAGCACCTGCTTAATTTTTTGCTTGATTTTTTGAGCCATAAACGGGCCAAATTGGTTCTAAAATAAAGGCGAAAGTATGCAAAGAAAAAATCGCGTGTAATTTGGAGTTGTATCAGTAAAGATTACAGGTTTCTGTTTCATCTGTAATCTTTACTGATACAACTCCAAATTACACAGGCTTTTTTCTTTGCATACTTTCACCTTTATTTTAGAACCAATTTGGCCCATTTATGGCTCAAAAAATCAAGCAAAAAATTAAGCAGGTGCTGACATTCCGATTTTTCGTCTCTTGTTCGTCTGTTCAGAGAAATCAGCCGAAAACCGTCAAAAAACGGCTATTTTCGGAGCCAGCGACAAGTAACGCCATCTATCGGATTAAAATTTTCGGGAGTTTGCCATAGAATCACCTTAAGACGGTGCTTTCCCAGCACCGCAGTTTGCTAACTCTTACATCCCTTGATCGTTTTTAGTTATTTTTTTTTTGTCTTTCTTGTTTTAGTAATAGATATTTCATTTTTTTTATCTTTAAAGTTCTCAAAAAAATTCAGAAAGTTGTGATACCTTTGGACTCAAATGGTTGCCATAAAATACCTGTTATTATCATATTTATTCATTCACCTACTTTTTTGGAATTTTATATTATCTATTTAGTACCTATAGTATAGCGAGCTGGGTTCAAGTATTATGTACAATGTCGTTATGCATTCCTGCTCATGAATAATGTTGAATCTCTTTATGCTTTTGAAGCATCATTTTTAGTAAAATATTGATTATTTATTTATTTTAATAGCGACTGGTAGTTTTGTTTCCTTAACTATTTATTTGAAACAGGGCTTGAAAAAAGAGCCACTTTTTAGCGTTGCTAGTTGCACAATTTCAGAAGTGCGAGCACTTATGGAGTTTTTTTTATTTTTTTTTTTAATGAACCGAAAATCTGGCAATTTTGCCTTTACTCAAAGTGGTTAAATCAGATTACAAAACCTTTAGTCACAGGAGTAAAATGAAAATATTTTGACGTGATGAACTTTTAAAAAATGTTAACAATTAAGGAAGCGATTCAATTCTGGAGTTCATTGGTGAAAATCCACAATTTTAAGGAAAGGTGGTTTTAAGTTTTCCAACTGTCAACTGTGGAAAAGGAACAAGAAAAAGACTTCTTTGCATTGAAGCTATCTATGTGTAGTGAACCATATGGTCTAAAACTTGTGAAGAGAGGCACATAGCATTTTCAGCAAAAAACCGCAATTTCCATTTTCCTAGTTTTCTAACTAATCCACTTAAAATCATTCAGCTCCTTAAATTTTGCCCCTTTAAGGCTTTCCTAACTACTTGCATAGCGTCTCATTTATGTCATCCCACTTTAATAGGCAACGAGTACAATTTGATTTATTTGAGAATCACTCATGCGCTCTGAATTTCATGTTTATTTGCCAAAGATATGAAAAAAAAAACCAATATGTCTTCCTGAAGCAGGTCGTCAATTTTCACCAATTTTCTTTTCTGTGAAAATCTTGTAACTGCATACCATAAAAGCATAATCGGAAGTACCAAACGTTTTTTTTTCCCCTCTAAAATTTTTTATTTAATTCTCTGGATTTTATTTTATCGAGCAGGAGCTTCAAAAGTTTGAGCCGTATTTCTAAAAATCAGTATTCTCCTTTTCAGTTTTATTCTATGTTAAGCAATTATTTTTTCTTATAATTCTGTTGTTGATTGTTTGGATATTAGTTATTCAGTTAACTTTTTTGGGAACTTTCAGAGAAGAGGAAAGTTTAGTGTCCTGCTTCAATGCCTTACCTATCACTCGCCTACCTGTTGTTTTATGTGTATCGATTGATTTACAACCAAAAGCAGAACAAAATTTTGAGTCTTAATTTAAAACTGAAATAATCAGCTTCAGCTTTTGGGATTTAATCAAGAAAGTGCAAAATTACTGACGGAAAAAATAAAAACCAAGCCACAAGTATTGAGTTTTCTTGTTCCCATTGCAAATCATCATGCAGATGTTTAATGTCACTTGGGGGCCCATTTTCATTGCAACTTTCTGATCACACCAAAATGAATCATGTAAACAACGAAACCTCAAGATATAAAAGTGGGGCGTAATAAATATGTGCATCAATTATTTTAAAACTTTGAAATGGACATAGTAAATCATCATAACAAACATAAGCAAGCTCGCATTAAGGGGAAAAAGCAACCTGTAAGATACTTTTGGTTTGTGGATCTTTTAGTGCTTGTGGTATTTTGTTTTTCCCGTAAGTTGTTCCGTCATAATTTTTTATTAACTTTACCCAAACACTTCTTGCGTCAATTTATGATTATTGATTAGAGCACAAACATTGTCCTGATTTTTGTCCGAAATTCATTAATCTATATACTGAGAATGGCGAGGGATTGGTAAGGAGTAAGGACTCTTGAAGGCAGTGGCGTCGCATGCAATTTGGCAACAATGTATTCTATCCATTTAAACTCATGTAAAATATCGAATTCAGGAGGTGCACAGTGCACAAGGACAATTCGATATATTTAATGAGTTTAAATGGAGCAGTTGCATTGTTGCCAGATGGCACGCGACACTACTGCTTGAAGGGCCTTTTTCACTTCTCAGAGTGCGCTATGAAATGAGTACCCCTGAGCACCTCCGTAGCTTTCTTCAAACTTCCTCGAACCCTCATGAAACTACAATTTCAATTTTTCAGCAGCTCATAAATTAATAATTTTACTCTAATTAATTAACCCACTTAATAATGGTTTCATGTATTCTGAGATGAAAAAACTCATGATCATTTGTTTTTTGCATTTTTGTTAAACTTTCCTTGAAAAGGAAATTAAAACTGAACTTTCTTCTCAACTCAACCCATGTCATTGTAATTTTGCATTCTTGCCAAATAAAAATCCAAAGTTCAATATGTTAAGTCATGACAGTGAAATGAAAATGTTCTAAGACTCTTTATTTACCTTCGTATCAGTTTTTTCTGTTTTTGTTATTGTTTTTTTTTTGTTTGTTTTTTGTTTGTTTTAATTTTGAATATTTTCTGATTTATTCATGCCTATGCTTGCCTTGTACAAAAGAACCTTTTACTCTGTCTCATTATGAAGCAGCCCTGGCTTGGCGGTTTGTTTTAAACTTGATTGCAACACAATTAAATGGGTGACCCGAGATGGACCAGGGGTGCAAAATGTGCCCGATCTAGCGATCCGCGGATCGCGTGAAAGTGAGGAAATTTCTGGGAAAGTGAGGAAATTTGTCCATTTTTTTTATTTTAAATAATGGCAGTAAGGATTGCCCAGGAAAATAGTGTAAAAAATGGGAAAATATCGGTCATTTTGCGAACATACGGTGTTGAAATGTTAAAATAAGCAAAAAAAAAGTCATCACTTTCAAATTTTTGTGAGGAAATTTTTTAAAATCCTGTGAAGAAATAAGTCATGGTTCGCGTGAAACTTCCAAAGTTTTGGAACATTTTGCATCCCTGAGATGGACATTTCATCGATTGAGATTTAGTCCTTAGAGATGCTCAGGTACTATGATGTGCCCTACTCTTGTTGGCTGGGCAAAGAACTTCCACTTTAAGATTACATTTGGTGCCTGACTATGTTTTCGTAATCTTTGTACATCCTTCTCACTAAAGGCCCTACAGAGAACTACCAGCAGTAAGGCAGTTTAATCTATTTAGTTAGTTCATGATTAGTTCGTTTAAGCACCGGGGTCACTTTAAATTGAGACAGAGTAGAGTCTTTATTGAAACTTGTTCCTTTTAGTAAGTTATTCGAAGCCCTCTGGATTTGAATGAGGTTGCAATGCAAGATACATCTTTTAAGCTTCCTACCTCTTATGGTAGGCTCATCTTTCATCAGTTGTGTGGTGCTACCATTCTTACATACAGCAGATCAAAGCAAGCAGTTGCTTGCGTAATCATCTCATCCGATCAAATTTCAGGGATTTAATGCCTCTATATTTTACAAACAATGGTCAAAACAAAGTTATTGCTTGGGTATCTGCAACCAAATTTAAAAGGTTGTAGCTTTTATATTTTACAAACGGTTACTTGAATTATATCTCAGGAGTTTCAACATTTCAAAATGAATTTAACAGAAAGCCAGTGACTAAAGGTAAATCAATTAATGGATCTTATCCATCTATGTATCAATATTAAGCGCCTAGGATCATGTCAAAGGCTGTCATAAGTTTTTTTTTCAACTTTCCGAGGAGGAATCAATAATACCCACCTGAACGCAATCAGTGCCGTGACTAGTGGCGTTGCATGAAATTTGGCAACATGGCTGTGTGCTTTTAAACGTATGAAAAAGGTCGAACTATTAGAGATGCACTGTGTACCCCTTGAATCGATATTTTGCATGGGTTTAAATGGACTAATTGGAGCATTGTCAGACTGGAACGTTGCCAAATTGCACTGATATAGTCTTGGAAAAGTGCTCTTAGCTTTACTAAATTTTAGAAATTTGTTTGAAGTCTGTTTTGTAAGTCCTCAATCCCTTTTGTCATTGATGCAATACGAGTAACTTTCGCTTTTGGCTGTGTAGGTATTCTTGCTTTGAAATTCAAGAGTCTAAATGTTCATTTTATCTATGGTAGGCTGCGTTAACTTTGTCCATGGACTCAAGCTATGATACAAATCTCTCGTGAAGAATAAACAAAGCAAAATTAGTAGCAATACAGTTACCGTATGCACCGTCTCTTACTGAATAAAATTTTTGATACATTGATTCTTGATTGGTTTTTTTGAAGAATTGTTGGATTTACTCTAATCGAATCATGTTGTAAGCTAGATCTGCGTTTGGAGCCGAAACAATCAGGTGCAATCAATCAGTGACAATGTTTATGTTCGACTTAACAACTCTCAGAGGTCCTATGCTAAATTTGTTGTTCATCAGTAACCATCGTTGATTTTGCTAAAGGACAGTCCATCTCCTCAGAAAATGTAACTGGATTTTCTCATGGAATATTGATGCTATGTAAATAGAAGCATAACTTAATTAGGAGTCAATGCTTTTGCTTCATAAAGGCGGCCATCTTGCATACCTACTGGCCAGAAATGTTGATCAACACTGCATACTCAAGCAGGCAAGCACTGACAAGAAATAGGGAGAAGACTGGGGGTTGATCAGGATTAAATTGTAATAACTAATGATTATAATACATAATCAGATTGAATGCTGATCGAATATTTTAAATCAATTAAGCTTGCTACTGCACAACTCGATCGCGCAGGCAACCAGTCCTAACAGACTTCTCACCTCTTCGTGCTTCAGTTAACAGAGATTCCGGCGAGCGAAGACTGGTCGGATTCTCTGTCGATTGAATTACAAAAAAGTGAGGAGTCGGTTTCGACTGATTGCGCAATAGCAAGCCCATTTGATTAAATGTATTCCATCAACATTCGATCCGATTACGATAATGTTTACGATTCAATCCTCCGTGATCAACCCCCCTGAACTAGTCAGTAAAACACAGCTTAGTTTTGCTTCTGTTTGCCTTGCAGCATTATTCCACAATTTGATGAAGTATTTATTTAATTTTTTATTACAATTCATTATTAATAATTGGTGATGTTTTATACATTGTTTTGCTCTCAGAGATTTTTATTTATTTTTATATTTACCTACTTTATGTTTGTGTCTTTTTTGTTTTATGTATTATAGATTTAAGGTTTGGTAGTTTAAGCCTAATAAATTTGTAAGTTGGTTACTAACTCCGTGACTTTTAGATTTTATCAACTCCAAGCACCCTTATCGACTGATTTGAAACCATGTTTACCGTGGAACAAGTTACTCTGATATTTTGAAGGAAATAGGAGGGAAGAAAGACTAGATTAAGTTATTTTATCTATACTAGATTTGATTCTTCCTCCAAAAAAAAGCTTGCAACAACTTTTTTTTTTTTTAAATCTTTATCTCTGTCCGAAATAATTCAGTCTGCCCCCAGAGGAAGTTTGTAAATAAAAATTGAAAAGGATAAAAAAAGAGATGCCTTTAATTAATTACAAAAATATTACAAACAAATTGATAAAATGTAAAAAAATAGGTAAAAATAGTAAGAATCTTGAGGCGTTTTTAACAGACGATGAAAAAAATACATCCAGGTAAAATAAATAAGTATACAACTTAAAATCTAAATACAGGTTTAAGTACTTAACTAATTTTAATATTCACAGAGAAGTCTTCATGATCACAAAAATTGCTTAAAAATTACACGTAGCTGTACAGAGTTAGAAAACATATATTAAGTAGACTGGGCTGGCTTTATGATGGGAGGCCTGGAATTTTTAGTTTGCAAGGATACTTCTTCAGGACTCTTTGACACTCCACCTGTCAACAAAAAAGGAAGAAATTTTTAGAGACCTAAGTTTCAAAAACAAAATTATTAATTATTATAAGATTTTAAAGAAGGATAGACAATTTTGCGAAAAAACCCATTTTTGCGAGAAATAAATAATCAGATGTATTCTGGGCCTATCCACCAATATTCAAAGAGTGTGAGAAGACGCTTCTTTTTTTTTAAACATAAACAACTTTTTCCACCAACAGTAGGTATCACAATTTTTTTCAATAGGGCAAGTTTATTGATAGAAATTGACCAACAAAAACATGCTAGTGTTTCGCTCAAAGGTTCCTGGTAAACCCACTCCTGCCTTTAATTCATTTTTTTGGAGTCATACTGACGGAAGATTTGTTTAAAGGCTGCATATTATGTTACTTCTAAATAGTCAACTTAAATCTTAACTTAGTCTTTTTCCTAGCCGCAATTCGTAAAAGAAGCCCCTAATGGCAGTCCAATAATGGTAGTGAAAGACAATACATTTGAGAGTCAATACTGCAAATTTTAGCGGATATAAACCACACATTTAGTCAAGAATAGAGAAGGGAAAAAAATGAAAAATGTACAATGTGAACTTACTTCCATTCGCAAAATGTTTTTCAATTGCTTCAAATGTTTTCCCTCTCGTCTCTGGCAAATAGACAAGAACGAAAATGGTTCCTAGAAGAGACATGAATCCATAAAATGAAAATACTCCGACTTTCCCCATATTCAGCATCATGCTCGGGTATAATTTGATGACAACAAAACTAGACAGGTAGGCAAAACATGAAGTAATACTGCAAGCAATCTGTGAAACAGAAAACAATTACTCATTAGAATTAGACAAAGGGAACTGAAGGGTACTCTCACATCTGAGACTTCAGACATGGTCAGTGGCGGGTCCAGAAAATTTTTCTGGGGGGGGGCACGTTACTGTGCGTTGAAGCAAATATTTAGCAGCCATATTACTTACCCTCATGAAAATATAGCGAACAAACAAAGATGTAGGTAGCAGAAATTAAAAGAAATTGAAAAAATCATCGATGAATAATTAAAAGCAGTTTCATTTTACCTGGATTAAATTGTTAATAAACCTCTGAGGGTCAATTTTACCAGTATAAAATCTTAACAAATAATGCACATTAACATCAGCAAATAGGGCAAAATAATTAATATCAATCCAAATGAATATGATTTAAAGTTGTGACTTAATTAATAAATTATACTCATTGCAGAATTCACATAAAATTCAACCAAAATTTGAAACTTTGGGGGTTGATTAAAAATGTTGATCTTGATATTATTGAGATAAGAAGGTTTGATGTAAGTATGGAAAAACATTCAGTAAAATTCACAAGAAATTCTACATTTTTTATTTATCCTTTATTGATTGCAGTTTAATTCAAATGTTTTGAAACAGAAAAATTGGGAAATTTCCATCATGCAATGCTTCAGATATTTGTTTGATGGCAGGAGACATTAGCGATCAGAAACCATTCTGTCTTTTTTCTGAGGTTTTTCAAAAGTTTGAGTCAGTAATGAAAAACCCCAACGGTGTTGCCATGTTTGAGTTAGAAAAGACTGTTTTAGTAAAACGATAAGTTGTATCGACAAGCACTGAGGACCTCACAAACAAACTTCGGTGCAGAGTAATATTCTCATAAGCGCATTTTTGAATAGAAATTTTGCCTATTAAACCAAGAAGTTAATGCGATACCTTTGGTAATTATGAATTTAAATATTTTACAGGAGAATTGCCACCAAAAATGGGATCTGTTGATAAGGTGCAATATAGACACAGACCCATAGTTACACAAACCTTAATTTCGCGTTTTCAAGTTTCCTCTACCTAGGGTCCAAGAGAGTAACCCTCGGGACCTGCCTCTACCCCAAACGCCGTAACAGAAAACACCTTCATTTATTGAGGTATACAATTTCATCCCGCGAATGTGTATAGCTTACTGTATACTCTCAAAATTGAAGGCGTTTAAAGCGAATGGCAGCTATGCATAGTAGAAAGAGGGATATGGAAACGCGGATAACAAAATCATGACCTTGAACTTACCCCTCTGACTTGAGCCGGGAACACTTCACCGATCATGCACCACGGGACCGTCAAAAAGCCTATCGTTCCAAAGACTATGTGCAAGAGGAGAGCGGCGATAGGGACCCAGGAAAATCCTCGGACGAGATCGGAATCGAGGGCGTTGACGATGTTTAGTGTCACATTTTCGACGGTGGACGGGGTGACGAGGGTAACGGGGGCATCTGTGACTAAGGACGACGAATTTTCCACCGTTTCAACGATCAAAGTCGCGTTTTCTACGACCAGTTTGGCAGCCTCGGTACCGGCATTCGGTACGAAATAACAGTAGCCGACCAACAGGAACATGCTGACGGTGATTCCCACCCCGGACCAAATGGAAGCGAATCGACGCCCGAATGTCCTTGAGATCCAAACGGAGACTATGATCGAGACCAGTCGGAGGAAAGCTATGAGGACAGCGATCATGTACGGGTCAGCGGTGACGCCTGCCATCTTGATGACGTCAACCTGCAATAAAAAACAAAAGTAGGGTAGGTCAGGACAGCATGTGCATTGTGCGGTCTGCGTGCAAGCATCAGAGCCTAATAAAGTCACTTTTGCAATCAGTTATACACTCGTAAAATGCGACGACGAATGTGCACATATTACGGATGTTGTGGTTGGTGTATAGTAAGTTATGGAGGTTGTCGGATTTTTGTTTACTTACTCCTCCCCCTCCCTCCCCTTCACCCACATTATATTCTCTTTGTGAGGAGAGAGTTCGAGTCAAATCAATTTTTTTGTTTGTTCAAGAATTGCAAGTAAAAATAAAATGTCTAAGTACTTACATTTTTTCACTCTATATTCTCGAGCAAACCCATGAATTGCACGTCAAGTTTAATCTATGCAGCTGACCCAATGTTTTTTGGCCAATCTCAATTTTTACAAATGTATTAAAAAAAAAGTCAAAATCTAAAGAATCAGTCGTCTGACATTCATTTTGTCCCCGACCGTATTTACTGGTACACTGGTACGACGTCTTATACGAGGAGTGATCCTAAGTAAGAGTCAGCATAGTACATATTGTATAATGAAATTACATAATTATAGAGCAAATTTCAGGTTCTATAAACCGTGTTTCTTGCAAAGTCTAGCATTAAAACGGGAAGAGAATTTCGTTAATTATGTGACAGGTGACGCGGCGCCTTCAATTTTCGATGCAGGCAAATTGAACACTGTCAAGTATGAATAGTTGCTTTGCAATAGTAGTACTTAGATACACAGTGTGTTAAACCAGTGCCCCCCCCCCCCCCCCCCCACGCACCGTTCTTTCAGAGATTTAATGAAGGCACCCCATTAAAAGCGACCAACGCACACACTTTAATGTTTGATGTTTATATTATTAATTTCTGATCTCATTATTGTTTTCTGTCTGAGCTACGTATGTAACCTCAACATTTTTACTCATTAGTTCGATAGAGTTCTAGCTCTCTCATCTCTGGAAATCGCCATTTCCAACATCTTTCCATTTTAACGGCTCGAAAGAGACGAGAAAAAATACCATGGTACTGTGACTTTTGGCCACTACAGGTAATAACAATTGCTTCGATTAGTATTGATGGATAAAAAATCATATTCATGGAGGGGGGGAGGAGGGCTTGCCAGACGTAGGTACACGGTGCGGGTGTCGAGATCCGAGTTTGCGAATAAATAAACGTTTTGGGAAAATGTCGATTAAAATTCTACTTCCTTAACCCTTTATGGACCAAGCCCGAGTATACTCGTTTTTCTCCTCTAGTCTATTTCACATTGTTTCGGGCTATCATTTCGGATACTCGCGATTATCGATGAAAACACTTACAAGATAAGATTTTATCGGGCGCCTTCAATGTATCGTATAGGCAAGACCAACTCTCCTGAGTACGAAGAGTTAACTACCTTTCCTACATAAACGGTAGAGTGGCTTTCTTTTGAAGTAACCTGGCCGTTAGAGGGTTAATAATAGAGATCAAAATCGCCCCCCCCCCCCCGAGTGACAAGTTTCTGAAGTTTTTCTTGGCCTCGCTGCTGCTGAAGTCCCCCCCCCCCCCCCCCCCCCCCCCACAAGAAGTGGCAAAGAACCTGGAAGCAATTTTGTTCGATGCGCCTATACACCTCTGCTTGGTTCCCAAAAAAAAATGAGTGTATAACTGATACATAATGACTATTTGTCCTCTCCACTCCACCATAGTCGTAGCCTAGTAATTTATTACCTTTCTTTCTCTTTACCCATTTAGACGTATGTGATAATAAAGGACGAAGATAGGGGCTGTCACGACTCACATGCATTCAAATGGGCAAAGAAAGAGGGAGACTGAGAGAGAGAGATAGACAAATTCCTGTCTACGCACTCCCTCTTTATTTTATACGTATGGATTCTTCTTGTCCTGGGTTGATTGTACTTATTCTACAGAGTCGTTTGTTCTCCTCTGTTCTCCTCTCCCGTGCCATGTGATCTACGCTTTTTTTCTTCAATCTTTTGAAACGCAGAAACGAATAAGAAAATGTAAAAACACGTGTTTGGTATAAAGTTGACAAGAGTCGTCTATTTTTTTTTTTTTTTTTTTTTTTTTTTTTTTTTTTTTTTTTTTTTTTTTTTTGCTGCAGCACTCAGTAGGTAGGTCGCTAGATTTTCGCGGAAAAAAAAAATGTTTATTCTTGGCTCGAAAAAGTATCACGTCAGAGCTCATGAAAGTGAACTATCGATTGTAACCATTGTTAATCGTTTTTGATCAGTTTACCATTAATATCGGTTAAGCAATTAACCTTTGCCTTTTTTTTGTTTTTCTTTTTAGTTTCCTATATGGGGAGGTATTCAATCAGCTCAAGTTGGAGAATACGTGCTCCATTTCCACAAGTTATAGGTCTGCTCGTAAGCGCACTATCGACGGAATATCTCAGAAGTATTAATTAAGGACTGTGCCGAACTGCGGACCGACAACTATTATCGAACAAAACTTTTGTAAGAGGAATTGAGATAAGTTAATGGTAGGTATTCGTCTTAATACCAAATATAGGTAGGTATCTTTTTTATTGTGCTTATTGTGATTTTGAATTAACTCCGTATACAATGCTTAATCCTTTAAGGGCCAAGCCCGAGTATTCTCGTTTTTTTCCTCTAGTCTACGTCACATTGTTTCAGTCTTCATTCCGGATAAACGCGACTATTCATGAAAACATGTACAAAATAGGATGTCTTCGGGCGCCTTCAATATATCGTATAGGCAATCCCAACTCCCCCGAGTACGAACAGTTAACTACCTTTCTTTTATAAACGGAAGAGTGGTGTCCTTTTGAAATAACCTGGCCCTTAGTGGGTTAAAGGTGTTATTCAAGGAAATGAGGCTCAACTTATATTCGGCCTCTCATAAGATATACCTTTTTTGGAAAATACTTTCAGTTTTGTAATTTTGAATTTTGTTTCTATACAATGGTTATTCTGTTGCAAACTTTTGCTATAGCGCTAGCTAGCCGGGTAAAAATGGTCCATACAGATCCATATTCTATGGAATTGGTTATGGATCTCTGTATGGATCATTATTACCTGTGATATGGAGAGACGATTTCCGAGTAAAATCGCTTGAAAATCACACTGCAAGTATTAAAAAGTCTCAAAATGGGTAGATGCTTTAGATAAAATTCAAAGCTGGTGGTCTATTGTCGAATGAGCGCGTCACAACAGGGGCGTCCCATTTAATTTCAGCTTTATCTATGACGAATCACTTTTCTCAGTATAGAAAGTTTCGATTAGATGGGACTCCTCCATCCCCATTGTGACCTGCCCATTCGACCGCCACCTATATGAATTTTGTTGAACGCATATATTGTGTTTATGAGTGGATTTGAAGACTTTTGGATGCTTTCAGTATGATTTTCATGCAATTTTACATAGGAGGATGAATCACGACCCCACATAACACTGTCGTAAAATTTTACAATAGACCCATTCTTAATGCTGTTACAGGTATCCGTGGAAATGAGATCATAGCAGTAGCGCACCGAGAGTTTCTTCATCTCTCTCTTTTCTCCATTAAGAAACGTATGTTAGACAAGGATGGACAAGGGGATAAAACCCCCTCCTTCTGTCCTTTTCCTACTCATACATTCAAATGGGAAATGAGAGAGATGGAAGATGTCCTGGTTGCGCCAGTGGATCATAGCAGCTGTATTTTACTTTTGAGGTACATCGATTTTGTTGATCTTTTTTTTCTGATAAATATAGGTACCCAAACCGACGTGACGATGCTCAATAAACCCATGTTTGACCGGTAGGAACCCAAAAGCGCACACACCCGAATGCGCACAACCCAAAAGCGCACGATTTTATGTGCGCTTTTGGGTCTTTCTTGTTTCGGGCAGTTTGCGCTTTTAGGTTGCATGAAGTATGATATTAGATGCATATGGCTCGAAGACTGCAGCTTGGCATCAATGTGAGAAATTGCGCTAGTACCTGTCGCGAGATGCGGTAACGCTAAGTCACAGGAGATGTGTCCGTAAATTAGGGTGATCAGAATAGGGGTCATTATTTTGTAACAATTGGGACATTCAGACACGACTTTGGAGTAATTTTTTTCAACTTTTTAATCATATAAATGAAAAAAACATCCCACGAACAGAAAGGTACTCCAAAGTCGTGTCTGAATGTCCCAATTGTTACAAAATAATGACCCCTATTCTGATCACCCTAATTTACTTCAAGATAGTGATAGGATTTTCAAAATTTAAAAAAGTCTATCCAAAGCTGAGAAAAGAGCAAAATAAGGGTGTAACGGGTGGGACTGAAAATGGCCAAGGTTTTTGAATCACTTCAGAAAAGGTTGAAACTCTCTGAGTTTTGAAGAGATAAAAATTTGGAAAAAATATGTGTTAAAGGTGAGGGTACAAGCTTTGATCCTAGATAAAGCTTTTTTCTTTTACTAAATTATTTTTCTCTAAAAAACTTAAAAAGTAGCGTAACTAGTGGAACAGGTTTTGTAACGGCCGGGTGAGATGCGTGTGATTTGGTCACTGAAAATGCACATCAAACCTGTTGTAACATCAACATCTTTGACCTTATTAGATATTTTAGATAATATTTTTGTCTCTGGTTGCATTTTAATGCAAAACAAGACTACTAAGCACTAATGTTAGTGATTTTCTTTCATTTTAGTAGAATAATTTTATATCATACGGGAAATATCTTTTGACTTTTAAATCTTGGATTATAAATACCCATCCATGGTAACGAAAGAAAAAGAACTAACCAATGAAAGTGGAAAAAACACAAACTTTTATTAAACTTCAAATGAAAACTATAACTTTAAAGGTACAAAAGTAGAGGCCAGCGTAAAGGTAAGCACCGTTGCCATTTACCATTTTCTTCGAAACTCCCGTTTGCGCTTTTAGGTGTTACTCCGTTTACAGTCTGTGCGCTTTTAGGTTATCCACTCACGGCCTTGTGCGCTATAAAATGTGCGCTTTTAGACGATTTTTTGAGCGCATGTGCGCTTTTGGGCGGTGGCCGTTTGACCAACTGTGCGTCATAGAAAACCGGTCTAGCTGTTGCTTCTGCCTGAGAATCGCCTTGAGCGCACCTATATCGGTGTCTAATCTTGCCACTTCGACTGTCTATTTTGATTGAAGTTTATGTATTATACATCGCTTGGCAACTGGACCGCTTAGGCGTCATAATGTCGTTGAGTCTTCAGAGATTTCGACGCCTAGCAAAGAAAAAGATTCGTTTTGAAGAGGAAAACTCTTTCCGCGAGAAGGAAAAAAAAGAAGAAGAGTTGGGTTTTTTTTCCTTCTTCTAACCGGGTCCAAGAAATGCTGAAAAGCATGGGGCAAAGGTCCAACCCAGACCTTCACAAACAAAATTTCCCACAAAATTCTTGAAAGAAAAGTCATAAAACGTTGGAGATATTTTTTAGGGATGGGTGAGGCGGGACATTCGCGCGGAGTTTTTTTTTTTTTTTTTTACTAACCCGAACCTTCTATTCATAAATAGCTTAGTATTTGACTTACGTCGTTTACCGAGATGGGGGGGGGGGGGTTCTGCTCGTATGTAAATTCAAAGCTTGAATTAAACGAACTAAGACATTTTTAAATGTTTTCCTGCCCATTTAATATTATTATCTTTACCTTCGAAATGGTTTCAGGTGTATACATAACTTTTAGCAAATTCAATACTTTAGTTTTAGAACGATGATTTTACCCAGTCAAATAGTGAAAATATAACAAATATTTTATTTCCAGCGCATACCCCCCCCCCCCCCCCCCCCCACCGACCAACCCCCCTCCCCACCCATTACCTCCAAGGTTATTATTTTTTATTTTTTTTACCTAAACTATACTTGAAAGTACATTTATTTAGTTTGCATGGTTCATTTTTGTTTAATTTCTAAATGGGCCGAGTCACTGGCCAGTTCTTGTTTCTATACAGTGTCGCGTGGATCCCACGGCGCCTGCAATACGGCAACGTTGCAGTTCGTTCATTTAAACCCTTGAAAAAGGTTAAAATAGTAGGTGTGCATGATGCACTCCCTCAAATCGATATTTTTACTAGGGTTGAAACGGACAAAATACGTCGTTGCCAGATTGCGACTTATTGAAAATTACGACTTAATTTTAGCAATACTTATGAATGAATAAATCTTACCGCGTAAAATACGATGACGAACAATCCGGAGACTTGCTGGAATAAGAAGTACATGTTCATGATGATTAGAGGTTTGTACGCTTGGGGCAGAGCGAGTCCGGCCAATGAGCGAGAGAGACTTATGGAGCGCCCCCTGTAAGATCGGCTGTTCTCGATTATTTGATTGAGCTCCTTTTCAATCTTGTTCTTCGATTTGGTTCCTCGCAAAGAGCAAAGTGATTTCGAGGCGTCCTGATTTTGACCGCGGGATACGAGCCAAACGGGAGATTCTGGAACTCCGATGAAGACAAGACCCGAGACAACAATCGATATGACTCCGCTGACTAGTGCCGTGTGCTCCCACATTGCCTGTAACAAGATAGTAAATTAGCGAGGTTAAAAATTAGCATTTACACGCTAAGGATATAGACATGCATATTGCATAGTGACGATCTATTGGGGGCTGTGAGAGCTCAAGCCCTCCCCCCCCCCACTTTTTTGCAAGGAGGGCTTTAAAAAAGGGAGGGAATAAAATGAGGGAAAAAAGAGAAAAATGCATTAAAGAAACGGGGAAAAAGAAAATAGTAAAAGCAGGAAAGAGGAAACGAAAGAAAAAAATGAAAATAAATAAAAGCAAAGGAAGTGAAAAGAAATTTCAGAAAAAGGACAAAACGATAGAAAAAGGAAACCAAAAATCAATTAATTTTTTGATATCGCAACCGGACTACCGGAGAGATGGTTGCGCACGGTCGCACCATCAACCGCGTTCTCACAGCCTTATCAATTATTACCATTACTAAATGGATAAGAACATAAAAAAGCAAAATCAAATAACTTGCTTGTAAAATGTTTAGTTTACGTTTACAATAAGTGATATGTGCTTGTTACAATAAGACACTACAACTTTTGTTTACCTATACATATATTTTCTACAGGAGTGTCAACAAAATGTAAGGAGACAAAAAATCTAGCACAGAAAAGGTTTCTACCGCATCATATGATCAGTTTGCAATCAATTTGAAATCGAAAGATCAAGAGTGCAAAAAATAATAAAACACCATAAAAGAAAAACGAGAGAGAGAGAAAAAAAAACAAAAAACGAAAAACAACAAAAAACAAAAAGAAAAACAAAACAAAAAAAATTACTATACGATCAGACTATCTACAACATAAAGAAGTATCCCCACGCATTTCCCCGTAAGTACATAATTTCAGAGGCGCGCCCACCGGAGGCTTCGGGCGGGATCGTTCGGAAGAAAGGAGAAAGAGAACAAGAGGAAGACGATTGCGATTGATAGGGAGAAAAAAAAAGGCCAAGAAAAAAAAATCGCGACAATTAATTGACATTCAAAAAGTGTAGCCGCCAGAGAAGTAAGAGAATGACGAGTTGGTTGCTCGGAGGAAATTGAATAAATCCAGCTCAGGGTTGCCAAATAATATGGACTGTCTCGAATCTTATATTTAAATAAATGAAAAATGTATTTGAACCAGAAATCTGGCAACATCAGCCCGCTAGTCTCGTCGATAAGAACATAGATCACCAGACTTAATGCCAGTGGCTTGAGGCAGCAAAACTTCAATTCGCTCATCAATGACATCATCTGTAGTTGATATAATTGCATTGAGGATATTATCAACTAGATGGCTTAGATTTTTGAGCTCAGTTTTGGACTTCGTACCATCCTCATAAAAACATAGTTTTTTATGCATGCTCTAGATGAATAGACTGTTTTAGTAGAGCGATAAATCGTATCGATTGCCGTTCGAGGGCCTCTGGGGGGTGATCACGGAGGATCGTTATCGTTATCGTTATCGTTATCGTTATCGTTATCGAGTAGAATAGTGTTGAAGAAGAAGAAATAAGAGGATAGCCTACTACAGCGCGAGTAACTGCTGCACTCGAAAACGATAACGATAACGATAACGATAACGATAACGATAACGATCCTCCGTGATCACCCCCCTGGTTCCAAACAAACTCTGGTTCAATGTAATTTCCCGAAAGCGAACTTTTGAATGGACATTTAGGGTATTAAATCAATGAATTAATGCGACCTTTTTCCGATTATGAATTCTACGTCCGCAAAAATGCTTGATTAATGCCTAGTTCATTGCCTAATACTGCCGAAATCAACAAGATATTACAGATTAAATTTTGCATTTGTAGGTTAGAATCGCCCGAAATCCCGCCAATTCCACAACAACAACAATAATATTTGGGTGATTCCAACCTCCAAACGCATCATTTAATCTGTAATATCTTGTCGATTTCGGCAGTTTTAGCGGTGGAACCAGGCGAAATTAAACATTTTCGAGGACATAGAATTCATAATCGCAAAAAATCGCATTAATTTGTTTGATTTAATATAGTCTAAATGTCCGTTCAAAAATCCGTTTATGGGGAAAATGCATTGAATCAGAGTTTGTTTGGAACCAGAGACCCTCGGGCGGCAATCGATACGATATACTCTACTAAAACTCTACTCTACTAAAACAGTCTATATAGACTGTTGCGTCGTCCGAGGATTTCTCGTTCTATACAAATTCTGATTCAATGTACCTACCTAATTTCCCCATAAGCGCATTTTTGAACGAAAATTGCGGACCCCCCCCCCCCCCGGGTGCGCCCATGACTTGAAGGGTTGCTATATTTTTTTGGATACCTATTCAATTTTTCCCATTTGACTTGATAATGTAAGAAATAATAGCTGCTAGGAAATTCTGGCAACATTGGTAACAATAATTATGGTGTATTGGCATTTACCTGGAACCACCAACCCAAGCAATATTCGGTGAGGATCCCGACGGCAATGGCAATGGACGAGCAGGTGACCAAAATGCCTCTCATAGAATTTGTGGCAATTTCGGAGGTATAGACGGTACTTGGGATGCTGGATAATCCGGTTGCCAAACCAGTGAGGAGCCGACCTATATATATCCTGGGTAGATTTGGATTGATGGCAATGAGCATCCAACCTGCGACTGCTGGCACTCCTACCATCACCATGGTCAACTTCCTCCCGAGTCTATCCATAATTGGCCCCGCCATTAGGCACCCGATTGGAGTGGCCAAGTTGGCTAAACTGGCTGTGAAAAAGAAGAAAAAGGTATTTAAAATGTTGATGCGGATCACGAATAAAATTGAAGCAAATTCAAAGTGGGGTAGAAAGTGAAGGCGCACCTAAACCACAATCTTTGTCGAATTTCCATTGAAAGTGAAGGCGCACCTAAACCACAATCTTTGTCGAATTTCCATTTTCCAACTGTAATGGGTCAGTTGCAAACTTTTGCTACAGCACTACAGAGTGATCAATCTCTGGTAAAATCGCGTGAAAAGTCCATTGGTGGCAGCAGAAAGTAATAAAATGCAATAACAAACTCACAAGAGGCATTTAACTGAAATCCAAGATGGCGGTAAAGTATCGAGCAACCTGTATGCAAGCACCATGAGCAATTAACATCCAAGATGGCCAACCTCACAACTTCGATCACAACCAATCTCAACGCAAACAAACCAATAACCTCCGATGCTGTGAGGTTGTTAACGTTGGCCATCATGGATGTTCACGGTGCGTGCACACACGTTGCTCGATATTTTACCGCCACTTGGGTTTCAGATAAACGCCTCTTGTGAGTTTAATACTGCATTTTATGACTTTCTGATACCACCAATGGACTTTTCACGTGATTTTACTTAAGATGTAACACTCTATATTGCTGTAGCAAAAGTTTGCAACAGACCCATTCCTTCAAATCAAAACTGAACTTGCCTCTGACTTTAACTATTTTGCTTTTGAAAAGTTCTCCATTGAAAAGTGAACACTCATAAATTCACTTTCATCGAGTACGTAGGATCAGAAATAATGTTAAATAGTTCAAAGGATTATCGTTAAAGGTACGCCTACACTTCTGAAAGGTTATTAAATATTAGTGGTCGTGTGGTACGTCTACTGAAAAATAGGTCTGTACTATTATTTCATCCACAACCATTTCGTATAAAATGCATCGAACGTTCATAATTGGACCCTTGTCACTGGTAGTGTGCGTATGTACTTATACCTAACAGTAATAACATACATACTTAGGTGAGTGGACCTCTCAAAACTGCAAGTTGAGCTTTGCATATGATTTTTAGCTTCATGCTCGGCGCTCGCAAGAGCATCAGAAATGTTAGTTGTGCCTACACAGCAATATCTTAGAAGCAGAGCTCCATTGCGGAGTGTAGTCCCACAAACATTTCTCCTCGTTCAATAAAGACAAATAATTATTTTTTATGTTCTAAAAATGAAAATGATTTAAATAATTTTGTCACGTGTTATACATTTGACAATACAGTGCGGCTGAGACAAATATCAACCATTTTTCCATGAAACAATTACGAATAGCGGATTCCGGATCGTCAGAAAGGAAACAAATCTCAAGCCAGGTAAATGGCATCAGCACTGCATACCGAAGGTATACTGTATGCTCCGCGTCGCTCGTAGTGGCGTCACCAACCTCTTCTCGAACGTCTTTTCCATTTTCGATAAGGGATGGAGAAAAGAGGAAGACGCGAGTTAGTGTCGCGGGCTTGAATAATGATCAAATCAGAGCCCATTCATTTATTTAAAACATCAGAGCATTTATCGTTTCCTATCGATCTTTAAGTTTTTCCAGCTCGAAGCTTTGAAAGGTGGTTGAGGGTTCGGTTCGGTTTGATAGCCCGCACTGTAGATGTTAAAGCAATTCGCATAAATTTTGCGTCGCAATAAGGTCTGAGATTGGAACGAATAAATAGTCCAATCTGATGTAAAGACCAGCGAAAATCACGAAAATCGCACTGAGGAAGTCTAAAATTTAGTAATAAACTCACATAACTGCTATAACAGCAAGATCGTAACTGCGATTCAATGCAGGTATCATGGGAGATTCCTGTCTATTATGTCACTTTCTCTACAGAAACACAGAGATATGTCTCAATTTAGATAGGAATCTCCCACGGTATACCTTCGTTGAACCGCCGTTAAGCCCGATTCTGAGAGTAAATTTCATGATTTTTTAGTGCACTAATCGTCATTTTTACAGGTTTTTATACAAGAATCAACACTCTAATCCCCTGTGGCAAAAGTTTGCAAGAGCCCCATTGGAGACGCAGCTTTACCGATAAGTTTTGGCGAATTTTAAATTTTAATTCGTTTACAAAAAAAAAAAAAAAAAAAAAAAAAAATATTGCCTATAAACTTTGACCTTTTAATTTCAAAGCGTATCTCAATGAAAATGTCAACGCTTTAATTCAAATTCAATTTATTTCTATGATGCAAAAAGAGAAATTGATTTGGAAAATTCCAAAGATTATCGGTCTAGGTGCGCCTACCCTTCTGAAACGACCTCTAATCATCGTCTCTCGCCCATGGGCGGATCTAGCAATTTGGCAACCATGCATTCTTTCCATTTGAACTATGAAAAACAATCGATTCTTGAGGGGTCCATGGCCCTTTTAATAATCGATGATTTTTCATACATTCAAATGGGAAGAATCCGCAGTTGCCAAATGGGGCTGTTGCGCACTTTTGCTTTAAGCGATGTAATAGTTCATTCTGGTGTGAAAAACCTCAAAAAATAACGATTGGTATAGCACTGTAAACGTCCGAAATCCACTCCTTAACTCAATTAACGATTTCTTTTGCGCGAGCGTAATGTTTGTGTTGGGCAGTAATAATGGGAGATTCCCATCTAATGCTACAATGTAACTCCATCAAGAAGTAACCAATGAGAGACATCTTTCCTTTGACACCGGTGTCATCACTAGGTGTCACGGTACTATTAATCGGATGTGGATCACAACTCTGGCGTCTAATTATTCTGTGAATCTTCCTTGTCAGTACAGAGAGAGTGACGAAATGAAGATAGGAATCTTCTATTATTACTGCACTACGCCACCATTACGCTCGCGCAAATAAAAGCGTTTATTGAGTTAAGGAGTGGATTTCGGAAGTTTCTAGTGCTGCCATCGTTATTTTTGGAGGTTTTTACACCAAAATCGTTTATTAAAGCGCTTGTACCAAATTGTGCAACAGCCCCAATACTGGATCTCTCGCCAAAGTCAAACAAATCAGTTATTTGGCGGTCCGCAGTCATTGGCTGGCACGGTAATTTGTTTTCTAAATGTGTGCGTGCACCTAAAGATGGATGAAATCAATGTCTGAACCAATCCCTTAAAAAGAAAAAATAACTCTCATGCTTACGAAATCATAACTATGTCTGTCAGGGTTTACGATTTGATGAAACAAGAAAATATTTAAAAAAAAAAAAAAAAAAAAAAAAAAAAAAATATAAAAGCAGGGAATTTTCTTCCTCCTGTAGAATCAGGAAGTTTCGGTGAAAATTTTGAAACACTTTTGATTCTGCGGACTTAGCTCCTTGAGAACTAAAACCAAGTCCCACACACAATTTCTCAGCAACAGGAAGGAAGTATGAAAAACAATAAATAAATATAAATTGGAGCGAGTGGGTATGGGAAAGAAGAATACCTACTGAAGAAGAAAAGGGAAAATAATGTGGATGATAAGAAAGTTGCGGTGAGAAACAAGGAAAAAAGGACAAACCCTTTTCGCTCATACGTCGAAAGAATGAAAGAAGGAAAACGTAGGTGAGTGGGTAATATAGTAAGTTAGGAATTGCCAGATTTATTTACAAGAATTGGTCATTGAGAAAGATAACCATATTTTGATGGCATTTTTAGAAATGGTGGTCACTTACTTTAACTACTCACTTTTTTTTTTTTTTTTCGAAACAACCTCTAATAATTTTGCAAACTTTTTTATTCAAATTCATTAAATTTTACATTTAGGTATTTTCGACCTAGCATATCTCATGACTCCAAGAAAGTTATTTAATTGGAACTAGACAGAGAAAAATGTTTTACTGAAAATGGTCAGAATTCGAATGGGTAAGTAAAAAGTTCCTGAAAACTCGAAGGTAAACACGGTCAGTTTTCAGGAGAATTCTGGCTCACAATTAGAGTAAGTATAGAGTTCTGGCTATAAAGAAAGGCCAGAGATTCTGAAATTTTTTACTGAATTATTCCGGTCAAAAATGTGAGAACGAAAAAATTTGGCCAACATTGATTTAAGGAAGATCTTCTGGAAAACAGTCAGAATTTCTTTCTCCACTGCACACAGAAGGAGCCGGAAAGATGAAAGTCAACAATACTAATTAAGGACTTTGAAGGAAGGAGAGCACATAAAACAACAGGAGTGTTCTCTCCTTAAAATCAGCATAATTATAAATGAAATGAAAAGAGCACACCTGCAATACACTGAGAAACAAAAGGTATATCAGTCTATTCGTTAAAAACGGTGAGTACAAACGCATTTGTTGATTTAGCTTACCATTCTGTTGATTTTTCAATCCGATTTGTTAAATCAACAACCCACAAAGGTAAATCAATAATCCGATTTGACAGAGCATCAATCCAGATTGTTGATTTAACCCCTTGTGGGCCAAGCCCGAGTATACTCGTTTTTCTCCTCTAGTCTATTTTACATTGATTCAGTCCTCCTTCCAGATAAACGCGACTATCGATGAAAACACTTACAAGAGAATGTGTCGTCGGGCGCCTTCAATTCGTCGTATAGGCAATTCCAACTCCCTCGAGTACGAACAGTTAACTATCTTCCTTATATAAACGGAAGAGGGGCGTTCTTTTGAACAAACCTGGTCATTATAGGGTTAACAAATCCGGATTGTTGATTCGCCTTTTTGGATCGTTGATTTAACCAATCGGATTGTAAAATCAACGAAATGGTTAGTTAACCCTTGTGAGCCTAAGGTATTTCGGTAACACAAAGGACTAAGGGGGGGGGGGTATTTTTGTACCCCAAGGATATTTTCATGCAGCACAGTCAGTATCAATAATTTTGAAACTTTAATGGATGGATTATGTACTTAGTACCCTAAGAGAGTAATTTCTGTGAAATTTGAGTAAATTTTTGCTATGTTGCCAAATTTACACCTACTTTTAAAAAAAATGTCAAAATAAAAAAATGGAAAAAATGAAATGAGGTATCATCTTATTTTTCCATTTTTGATAAATTTCCAATTTTTTTTCAATGATCTGACTTAATATTCTTAATCTACATAAAATTTCTGTAAAATTCACTGTAATAGATGGTTCCAAACTTAAAACTGGCAGGACGAAGGGGGGGTATATTTGTTCCCCAAAACTTTAAATTTCTATAATATCGACAAAAATTCATAAAAATTAATGAAATTTGGTGGACGTGTTCTAAGTATCCTAACTTAAAATGTCATGAAGTCCCAAAAAATTTTGAGCAGTTTTGACAAAATGGCGTCAAAAAAACTGGCCTGGGGTACAAATCTACCCCCCCTTAGGCTCACAAGGGTTAAATCAACAAATGCGCTTGCACTCACCATTTTTAACAAATAAGACTGTTAAATTACCTGAATTTTTTTTTCTCGGAGTATTTTAAGAGCCATTCCTTCGGCAAAGTCCTCAATTTCTCACGACATGAAACAAACTTATACTCTTAAGGTTTAAGCTTAACTGCAGGCAACAATGAAGAGCTGAAAGAGTTGAAGACGATGAAGACGTCTCGCGTGTAAGCGAATGAAAGAAAGAAACCGGGGGAAGCATCCTAGATTTTCGTCACGTTCTCTCCATCGTAAAAATTAATCTGTTATGAAATGTTGAAGTTAATAAATTTGGAGTGGCAGGAGGAGCTGAGGATTGTGAGCGCTGCGCGGAATGATGCGTCGGTAGTGAGCCGAGTAAAGTTTTCGGTTTTCAAAATTCAAACGCTATCTCCGCGAGTCTGTAGCACACACGCTCAACTACTCACATGACTGACAGTTTTCTGTGCTTGCACAGTCTATTTAGTGAGGAAGGTGCAGGCTTCCAAGTATGCTTACTTACAAGTATACTTACGAGTAAGGGCACCCGACAAATCGAGAGCACGTGAAAAGTCAGTCGATGAGTGAACGCCTAAACTACATATATATATATATATATATAGCTCGTTTGAGGCGGTATCCGAAGGAAAGCCATTTGAAAATAAGAGGATTGCTTTTTCCAAGAAATTAGCATCAGCAACGAAGTTCATATAAGGTAAGTGACCCAAAGGTGGCCATACCTATGCTTGGGGCCGATATGCACATATGAGGCATGAGAGATAAAAAAAACTAAATATGTCAATTTACTATTTAGACAGTTGGTCATCATATGTTAATTTCATTTTTATAAAATTTGCTTGTTTTTGAGGTTTTTTTTGCGTTTGAAAAAAAGTAGAGTTTTGACATCGCGCAAAACATGCACCTAAGGTGGCCACCCCTCATATTTTTAATGCACCAAAAGGTGTACACCCCCTTTTAAATTTCATTAATAAGTATTCAAATGCTATTTTATCGTTCAAAAACGGAATCTAGACTCTAGTTACACCAAAAATCATAATGATTTATGATGAATTGAAAGTCAAAGATGGACTCGATTTAAGGACTTAGCTTTTACGATTGTTTACTACCGTACCTACAAAAATGGACGTTGCACTGTTTCGCGCCGACTGAATCGCCCGATGCTCTTGATTTTTGGAGTGGGGGAAGCTATAGCATCCTGCTACTCAGCACTAACGCCATCTATCGTTAATTCATGTAATTAATTGAAAACAGCAAGGGTGGGCCACCTTAATAGCCGGGCCACCTTTGGGTCACCTACCTTATAAGACTTCTTTTGCGGAAAGGCGCGCACATATGCAGATAATGTTTGATGGGCCCTCTCTCCATACGATCAACGCTTTGGTCAATACTTATAAGGAAACTTTCAATATATTCAATACCAATACTTATCAAGGAAACCAAAGGCGAGGTAAATCGAACGCAAAATTTAATTTTCCTGGGGCCTAAGGGCCTCATTTTAGTTGTATTTTGCTTTGTCGTCGCGATGACGATTTAGGCTATTTTTTCCTTAAATATGATTTTTTCGCATCTTATTTCTGTTTGCACGCTCAAAATGTGCTCATTTTAATTGTGTTTAGGGACCACTATGAGCTTTTTAGTCCTTTTAATGGCATAATTTTCGAATTTCTTCGATGGTGAATTTCGGCGTTTGATAGCCATCGTGGTTGATCATCTCCTGAGGTGGTCAACCGCGATGGTCATCAAACGCCGAAATTCACCATCGAAGAAATTTGAAAATTGTCATTAAATAAAATGACTGAAAGGCTCATAGTGGTCCAAAAACACAATCAAAATGATCACATTTTGAGAGTGCAAGGGTCATAATTTCAAATCGGGCCGCAATTGAGCATGGATGCTCCGTGAAAATGTCAAGTCAAAATTTAAATTTAAACCCAATGAGTAATGTTTTACCTTCAATACTACTAGAAAATGCTTTTTACCGAAGGGTTCCGCCGAATTTTCGATATTTCTCATGTACCGCGGAAACAGCCGGAAACACATGATGAACAAATGGAAAATAACTTGTCGATTGTCGGTTACGCTGTCGGTTTGGCAACGTTGAAGTGCGTCCATTTAAACCCATGAAAAATATCGAACTACTGGGTGTTCGATGAACACCTTCTTATTCGACCTTTTTCGTGGGTTTAAACGGACTCAATTCAACGTTGCCAAATTGCACGCTACCCCACCGAGGGAAATAAGAACGAAACATTTCTGAATCCACCTCTGGTTACGTGTATCAAGGAGTAGAAACATTTCGAAGCCTATAATAATGTAAATGCTTCATCACAATTTCAGCAAGGACCAACGTTCGTTTTAATTAAAAGATGTCAGAACAAGTAAAACTGTGAACAGATCAAATTAATTAATTGGTTTTTTTTTTTTTCATCTCCATTTTATTACTTTTTTTTCGTGGTTTCTATTGAAAGAAAAGGAGAGAAAGAAAGAGGCAAAAACAAAACCAAGACCGAAAGAGCAACTTAGAAAAACTTTTTTTTTTTTTTTTTTTTTTTTTTTTTCAGAGTATATGTTACACCGATTTAACCAGCTTAATTATCATGCATATAATTTATTTGATTTGATTTTTTTTCCTATCCACTGTAATAAAAAAATAAAATTAATGGGATGTGTGAAGACTTTGTCTGGTTGAGTATGGCACTGATACATCGGATTTTTTTTTAACCTCACGGTACACAATGGTTCGGAAATATAGATTATTCTGGCCATGAACAGTTTTCGTTTTTTGACTCGGAAATGTTTTGGGTGCTGCTAATTTTTTTGACCGTGTCAATCTGCCTTATTTCAAGCCCTCATGTGATTCTTCAGCGTTTAGTGCCGATTTCTGCCACCCAGTGGCGGCTCGTGCAATCTGGCAACCGTGCACTTTTGCCATTTAAACGTATGCAAAAAGATCGATACCAGGTGAGGCGCTACGCCTCACCAAGTAATCGATTATTTTACACAGTTTTAAATGGAGGAAATCCATTGTTGCCACATTGCACGAGCCGCCATTACTGCCACCAGAGCGCTACCGTTCGATTAATATCAAATTACAGGCCGAAAGTAATTTAAATTTAAGAAAACGGAGTGTCAGTTACTGGATTATTATCTGAAGAACGTCTCTGCCAAATAGCTCGTCAATAACTTCAAAAATAAGGCTGAAAGTACCAAAAAATGAAATATCACGTTTCGATGGTAGAATCGATTTGCGATATTCCATTTTTTGGTACTTTCATTTTTGAAGTTATTGACGAGATATTTTCCAGAGACATTCTTCAGATAATCATCTAGTAAATGACACTCTGTTTTCTTAAATTTAAATTACTTTCGGCTTGTAATTTAACATTAATCGAACGGAAGCGCTCTGGTGGCAGAAATCGATACTAAACGCTAAAGAATCACCTTAAAAGTATATCATGGAACCCACCATCTTGTTGTTTTGCTAATCATTGTTAATATTTTGGAATTTTTGAGCATGAGATTATGACCAGAAAATTTCATATTTTGATCCTCTGTGCGGTTTATATCTCAATTGAACATAC
Source organism: Trialeurodes vaporariorum (assembly GCA_011764245.1). Taxonomy (NCBI): domain Eukaryota; kingdom Metazoa; phylum Arthropoda; class Insecta; order Hemiptera; family Aleyrodidae; genus Trialeurodes; species Trialeurodes vaporariorum. Next base: position 17,154,533 of record VMOF01000388.1, read on the forward strand.
TGATATCGATCTCGCTTTGCACAAAAAGTCTTGTATTTTCGTCTTCATTTAACTGATTTATCACAAGATAGTGAGTTAGGGAATTTTCCGTTACAACCTCCGACATTGGAAACTACCCTAAAACTGATATACCAAAAAATGGCAAGGAATGAGTTGGCCGATTTTTTTGTTTGTTTTCGAAATATTGAGTCCAAAGACTTTTTTTTCGGCATATAAACGATATTTTTGGCTTTTCCACGTCAATTATTCTAAATGCTACAACGATGAATCTTCGGGGAAGGAAAAAACAAAAAAAAGAAAAAAACGTCGAAACCCTTCATTTCATCACATGCTTTTCACATGATGGCAACGTTTTCCCATCTTTTGGACTCACAAAAATTCAGAGAAAAGAACTGATTTCAAGACTCGCAAATTTCAAAACAACGTCTCAAACTACGACGGTAGTTCACCAAATGTTCTCCAATTTAATTGAGAAATTAAAGCTATTTTATGGAAATATCAATTAATTGTTACATTCAAATTTTTGGGGTTATCAAACTTCCCAGGGATGAACTTTAAAAATATGCTTCATCGGAGGGGGGGGCGGGAGGGGAACAAACAAAAAACAAACAAACAAAAAACACAAAAATTCTCATTTTAGCCATATGAATTACATCTCTTTCAGCTTGGTAACCATAACACCCTTGACCCTATACATATATTGTGAGAAAAACGTCATTTACACGATGGACTCCCGAGTCCCGATTCCATTATTTTTTGCACCACGTTAAGCATAAGCCTCGACTTTGAAGGCACGTTTTATCCTGCCGTGGTGCGTGATAAGTAAGTCTATAACAAGCTCTCATGCTACGCGTATTTTTTAGCCTCCGATTTCCTCGAAGTAATTTTACCGAAAATCTTCATGAACGAACAAGATAATTGAAAACAAAGGATGCGAGGAAAAAGAATCAGAAGAAAAAGTCGAAATATTCACCTATCCACGATGCTGCCTGAGTGTCAACATAGACTGTGCTTTCAGGCGTCTTCATATGAGGTAGTGCGACCCCGGAAAACCCTAAACTCATTCCTGATGAAAGGAGGGTCATTGAAGTCATTACGCTGGTGATAACCTGCAACAAAAAATAAACAACATTTGAATTAGAGATGTAGCCTTAAAGAAAACGGGAACAAACGAAGATACAGTGCAACCTCGATGATTTGAAACTGAAAGTACCGAGGTTTTTCCTCGAATGAACGAGATTCCGAATTATATTTAAAGAGTGACTCCATAGAAAATTCGAAATTAATAGAAAAAAAATAATTAATTAATTAATTAATTAATTAATTTTTTTAATTAATTAATTTTTTTAATTAATTAATTTTTTTAATTAATTAATTTTTTTAATTAATTAATTTTTTAATTAATTTGGATTAAATTCAATCAATCCAATTGATCACCATCGACCATCGATGACCCTCAAGTCAAGCTGTAGGGTGCTCGAGCGAGCTTCACTTGAGGTTGATTATTGCTCATCGCTTGAACGATAAGCATCTAACTGATCCGGCCCCTGGCCTGCGTGAGGTGATAATTTATTTTTCATATCCTCAAGACTCTCATACCTGTCTATTTTCCCTTCCGCATCTTATTATATTCCATTTCAGGTTACATACAAGACATTTTGACAAGAAAAATGGCATAAGATGAGAAATAGAGATTGAGAAATTTTTCGTTTGAATACGCCATTCGTGCAAAGGCCCCCTCAATACGTACACTATATCTAATAATGTCCTCTTTCATTTGTCTTTTACTCGCTTTCCCCTCCATGAAAGGATATTTTTAATGAGGAAAATCCTGACGATTTTCAGTCACGCGAAGATTACAGTAGAATCGATATCTTCCAGTGGCGTATATAGCGTACGATTCGGCAACGTTGTATTTTGTCCATATAAAAGGTCAAATCCGAAGGTTTTCACCGAACACAAAATACTTCGATCTTTTTCATGGGTTTAAATGAACGAACTGCATCGTTGCCAAATAGCACGCTACGCCAGTGATATTATTCAGTTTCGCTATTGTTTTTTATCGTACACAATCGTCCCTAGCTTTGACACCTGGTTTTAACTATGGCGTTATAAAAAAATGAGAGGAGACGATAAATATGATTGCTAGACGATAGCGATACGATAAAGAATTGATATCGATTTTTCGCGGCTGAAAAGGAAGAGTCTTCTGATGATACAATATTAGACAGTGGGGGGGGGGGGGGGGCTCTAATCAAACTAGAAAAGATTAGTATATATGTGACCCAATCTGTGAAAAGAGACCTTATCTTCCGGATTCTGAAAACTGAGCTATTAGGACCACTGCATAGAGGACATTCAGACGAGCATTTTGATATAAAGTTGACCCCAAAAGCTCGAAAATTGACCGAGTTATGGCAGCTGACAGAAAAGGGACCTTAACTTCCCCGTGTTAAATTGCAAAAGGAAGTTAAGGCCCCTTTTCTGAATTTTGACATGCTCTCAAACAAGTACCCGTAGCGCGTTCTGTGGTCACTAAAATGAACTAATTCTCATTGCTAGTTACTTTTAGTCCGTCAAAACAGCGTTTTCGAATATTTTGACTTTTTTCACTTAAAATCGCTCTCCTGAATTTTTTTTTTTCGGAAGATAAGGCCCCTTTTCACAGATTGGGTCACATATATGCGTAAATAATTGCTCTGCTTTAATAGTAAAGCTGATCGTTCTATTGCAAAAGTGTATATGTATACATCAAACTCATCAGCCGATTTCACCCAGCTTGCACAATTAAGTGAAAATTTTCTACGAGCGAATAATTCTAACAAAACACTTGAGCTCATGCCGTTTTAAAGAGAGGTAGGTAAGTTCTCAAACGCTCTAAGTAAGCAAGTACCTGTTACATACAAAGAGCTGAATCCAAAGAAATTATCAAAGAAAACGCGTTGATTTAATGTTTGAATGCGATATCATGAGCGTTTATTTACAGGTACTTACTTATAGACCTAGAAAGACAAGCCGTCGCTATTTTATCAATAAGTCTACGCCTATTAATAATCACCATTGATACGAGGTTTGATAAAATTAATTGATTCAGTTAATTAAAGCTTTCGGCTTCTTATAAACAAATTACGTGCTCGAAGAATCTATGGAGGAAATAATTCATTGCGAGTAAAAAGAAGGGGGAAATTGAGAATGTTTATCAACTGATGACCCTAACGGCACATTTCGAGGTTAAAACCGGATTCAATTCGGTTTGGCAAACCAGTCAACCGATTTCAATCCAGTTTTGCAATCCGGTTTCAAACCCGATTAACACAAGCTGGATTTAAGCCGGATTATAGACAGTTTGAAATGGCTTACATGTCCGCAAAAAAATTTGACTAACTAGATTTGACTAGGATTCTAGCTATCTTCGCCAAGCATCATAGACCCCTATTCAAACTGGTTCAAAAACCTTTTTCAACTTGTTTCAAAAATGGGGTTCAATCAGGGTTATTCCCAATTTTAAACCACCGATTCCGAACCGGATTCAAACGAGATTATCAAAGCAGGGTTGAATGCGAATTATAGATAGTTTGAAATGGCTTACATGTCCGCAAAAAAAATTGACTAACTAGATTTGATTCGGATTCAAGCAATCTTAGCCGTTGATTGTGAATCCCTTTTCAAGCTGATTTAAATACGCTTTCCAACTTGAATCATTAATGGGGTTCAATCAGGGTTACTCCAGTTTTTAACCCCAAATTCCTAACCGTATTCAAACTAGATTATTCAACCCAGACTAAATGTGAATTATTGACGGCTTGAAATGCTTACATGTCCGCACTAAAAATAGAACAGCCGGATTTAACCCGAAATCAAACTGATTTTGAAGAGGATTATATACCCTACTTTCAGCTGATTTAAAGATGTTTTCAAACTTGTTTCATAAGTTGGGTTCAACATGAGTATATTTCGGATCAAGAACTAAGCTTCGTCCCCGTCCGGTTTCACAACTGGTTACTCAAGCCGGATTGAATTCAAAGTGCAGCTAGGCGACTTGAATGACTCACAAGACCGTATCTAAACTTGAATTACCAGATTGAATCCAGATGGCAGCCAAGTTCTGAATGAACTGTACTAGACCAACTTTTGACCAACTTCAAACTGGTAGAAAGTTATAGACTCAAGCTTGAGTTGTTGTTTAGGTTAGACTCGCTAAACCAATTTTCAGGCACTCTACGTGGGCCTAGGGTGAATCCATTACCATTAAGTAATGATGGAGATGTCCCAACCGTACTAAGTTGCAGTGGAGAGGTCGTTCGCAGCTCGGGGCCAAGTAAACGCGAGTAACGTTTCGCAAAAATATGGTGGAGCACTCTCTCGGCGGAAGCCGCGAACTAAGTTCTATCCGCTTCCCTATCCGGTTTCAAACCAGGTTATTCAATCTAGATTGAATGCGAATTGTAGACGATTTGAAATGGCTTACATGTCCGCACCAAAAATTGGATAGCTAGATTTCACCTTGATTCAAACTGATTTCATGGAGGGTTATAAACCCTACTTCAAACTAATTTAAAACCATATTCAAACTTGTTTTATCAATTGGGTTAAACACGGGTTTAAACGGATCAAGAACTCTATTTTCAAATCCGGTTTCAAAACAGTTATTTGAACCGGATTGAATGCGAATTGTAGATTGCTTGAAATGGTTTACATGTCCGCAAAAAAAATTGACGAACGTGATCCGACCCAAACTCAAACCGTCTTTACAGCGGGTTGAATCCGACTTGAATTCGGTTCACAAGGCTGGCATGATGTTGGATCGGATTCCATTTCTATTAGGATGTAGTATGCAAAATGAGTCGATTTTTAACCCGTCCCTGATTTGTCTCATATGGAGCCTTTGAACCTGATGTCTATCCGATTGATTAACTAGGTTTGATCCTTGTTGGAAACAGATTCCTATCGGTTGCAAGTACTTCGATTAACTCGGTTTCAATCGAGTTTCAAGACGAAGCATTAAACTGGCCAATCGACTGGACGATTAAGAAATCGGCTGAAAGCTCACTTGAAACTAGGTTGATGAAGCTTCTTGTAGCAAGTTTGAAACCGTTTTGAAGTCCTTTTTTTATGAGCTTCTAAATCCATCTTGAACCATGTTCAGAGAACTGGCTTGAAACCGGTTCGGATCCAATTTGTGGCAGGGTCCAGTATGCAGTTTGAATCGGATTTAAATTAGTTTCCGATCCGTCTTTCACGAAGCTTGTACACCTGGTGATTATCCGACTGTCAATCTAGGTTTGATACTGATTGAAAACGGGTTCTCATAGGTTTGAGGAGTCCGTGTTTATCCTTGTTCAAGCCGATTCCAATTCGGATATCGGAGCTGATCATCCCCGTGCCGCTTGTAAACCAGTCTTGAAATCGGATTAAAATCGGATTGGCAATCGTCGGTTTGTCAATCCTTCGAGTAGCTGGATTGAAACCAAACCTGGATTGAGTGTGCCGTTAGGGGAATGATCAATTAGATTGAACACTTTGCAAATCAAAAACCGATGTTCATTAGAGGATAGTAAAAAAACTTCTTTCAAAAAGGAAAAAAAAAAAATCCATTGTCTTGATTTGACACCCTCAATAAATTAAAGAGTAGGAATTGAGTGGAAAATAAATTGAAATAAACCTACATAAACTGAGCAGGGGTTTTGAAAGTTGATTTCGATTTTTGAAATTTTTTCCCTTAAATCATCACGGAATTCCACATTTGCCACGATTATGAGACGAGTCCTATAATTGACGGAAAATGAGAACAACGACAATATTATAGCATCCTCGGGAAAAGTATAAATTCGTATTTAAGATCGAGGATTCAATGGGGCAGTTGCAAGGGTCTGAAATTGTACGTTTTTTATGAAGAAATTTGACAGTACTTGATGAGCAGAGAACAATGGTGCCTTTGGTTATTTCCAAAGGGTTCCGGTTTTAGAGATACACACGTGTAAAGTTGTAAAAAATCGTGTGAATAGTGACTTCGCTTCGCAAAATTTCCACTTAAAACCATGTATTTTGGGCCAAAATCTCATCTCCGAAACAATGGGACTTAATTAGAAACCATAAAGGCAACTTTGTTATCAGCTCATCAAGCACTTTCATTTTCTTTATAAAAAACTCAACATTTCAGACCCTTGCAATGGAGCTGTTGCAAACTTTTGCTACAGGCTTATTAATAGTTGATAACGGGATAATACCCTGTAAAAACAACGACTAGCGCACTAAAAAATCACGAAATCCACTCCTAAACTCACAAAATGCTTTTAAACGCGAGACCGTAATGGCGGCCGAGGCCGCGGTTTTCTTATGGCAATTGTGTGCTTCTTCTTCTTCTTGTGTGGTGTTGCGAGACTCTCTCCTGTAGATGGCGCTGATTGAAGATAGGGAAACCCAATACAAACCGCGGCCCCGGCCGCCATTACGGTCTCGCGTTTAAAAGCATTTTGTGAGTTTAGGAGTGGATTTCGTGATTTTTTAGTGCGCTAATCGTTATTTTTACAGGGTATTACCCCATAATCAACTATTAATAAGCCTGTAGCAAAAGTTTGCAACAGCTCCATTAGAGATTGATCAAGACTATGACAAGCGCAGTGGCGCATCATGGCACCACGTGAAAACCGACAACGCTGTTTATCGCCCATTTAAAAAACCCATGTTAAATATCGATTCCAGGGAGAGCCCAGTGTTCCTTCAGAGTCAGACATTTTTCACGCGTTCAAATGGACGAAATACGATGTTGCCAAAATGCACGCGACGCGACGCCGCGCTTGCGCAGCTATGAACAAGCGGCTAGGAGTGCCCTGCACTGGTACATCACACGCGCAAATTAAATCACCCCGTTCATTCCTTTTCTCTTATTTGTTTTCAATAAGATGTCGAAGTCGGCTGCGTTTCAACCAAAGTTTTAGTCACACAGATACCTACAACCGCTGCTATAAAGCAGTTTTCTGTTTCCTGTAAAGTTAGGAATTTGGTGCATCAGGTGCATATTGTAACACTTTTCCTGATACATGCACAGAATAATACAACCAGAACGAAAACGCTGTCGGATTTTGAAGCAAATTCATTTCGCGTCCGCCATGTTGGGATATAGGATGTTTACATCTGGATTCGCGCGCGAAAAAAAAAAAAATAAAGGACATGATCCACGAAATTTTCATTCTGAAATGCCAATAGAATAAAAGTGAGGCCGGAAACTTAAGATTTCTTTCCAGAATTTACAGAAATAAATGAGTTTCAACACAAATCACACACGTCCGCCATGTTGGGATATAGGACCGCAGCGTTGCCTATTGGTGCCGTTAAATTCCAAACTTGCTTCCATTGGCTCTTATGGGAGTTTCCGTTCTGATTGTATTATTCTGTGATACAAGGTGCCAATATATCACGAAGCTCAAGATAATTTTTACAGAAATCCTGTACATGATAATATTCCTTGTGTTTATGGACCAATCCACACAAAATGGGATTAAAATCTCCAAGTAAAATATTTCTCATGCGCTGTGACCTCCCATCAACGTTTGACTTAATATAGTTGTACAATCGTCAACACCTTCATCAAAATGCAAATAAACGCAGTTTCTATATTTTATTGAATACGCGAGGCGAGCTTGCTGATGTTGCTCAATTTGCTAGTAAAAACGTGCGACTTGCGAGCCTGCCGACGCACAGAGGAATGAGTCAATGGGAGGAGTCGGACATGGAATATGTATGCGACTAAAAATGCAAATTTGAAGGTTTTTAGAGTAAAAAAAAAAAAAACAAAAAAAAAAAAAACAAACTTAAAAGGGTGTTTCTATTAGGAAATTTTACAATAAAACAAAATGAAACCACTTTCAAACTGTTAGGTATTTTGCATATTGACAAAAGATATACGCATTTAAACTCGCCATTAAAACTAGCTTCATTGTGTGACGTTGTTCGCGATTTGCGACAAGACGCGTGTGATGTTCGTCGATGTTGATCGATAAGCAAACTCCCCCCCCCCCCCCCCCCAATTTTGGCATTTTTACTTAGCAGTGTTGCAATTGATACTTATGGTTCGGATTATAGTTATCGAACTCGTGCCATAGGATTAGATCAACCTTTATGAGTATGACACGACATGACGAAATTTGAAAATGTATTCCTTTGTGAGAGAGAGAGAGAGAGAGAGAGAGAGAGAGAGAGAGAGAGAGAGAGAGAGAGAGAGAGAGAGAGAGAGAGAGAGAGAGAGAGAGAAAAGAAGAGAGAGAGAGAGAGAGAGAGAGAGAGAGAGAGAGAGAGAGAGAGAGAGAGAGAGAGAGAGAGAGAGAGAGAGAGAGAGAGAGAGAGAGAGAGAGAGAGAGAGAGAGAGAGAGAGAGAGAGAGAGAGAGAGAGAGAGAGAGAGAGAGAGAGAGAGAGAGAGAGAGAGAGAGAGAGAGAGAGAGAGAGAGAGAGAGAGAGAGAGAGAGAGAGAGAGAGAGAGAGAGAGAGAGAGAGAGAGAGAGAGAGAGAGAGAGAGAGAGAGAGAGAGAGAGAGAGAGAGAGAGAGAGAGAGAGAGAGAGAGAGAGAGAGAGAGAGAGAGAGAGAGAGAGAGAGAGAGAGAGAGAGAGAGAGAGAGAGAGAGAGAGAGAGAGAGAGAGAGAGAGAGAGAGAGAGAGAGAGAGAGAGAGAGAGAAACCAGCTCGTCTCAGATGTAAGGAGTAAGATTTGCCTGTACAATATATATTTGGCATAATTCGAGAAGTTTATTCTTTAAAACACTCCGTAACACAAAATGGGTCTGCTGCATAGTTTTGAAACAGCGGAGAAATGATTCGGGTGTAAAATCGCATGAAAATCCCTTTGAGAGCATCAAATTGTATCAAAATTAACTCATAAACCCACAAAAGGCGTTTCAAGGAAAGCCTAAGATGTCGGTTGGAAGGGCAAATCAACCCTGCATGCATGTACCACGAGCAGCAAAGATAGCCGATGACGGCATTCGACAAAGTAGGTACTTTCCCGGCAGGCGTTTCCTTTTCAGAATCCCAGCAAATCGACAAAAATCGACATAATACACATATTCACCATAGTAATCACAAAGAATAACGAAAAAGCAAAATTTACAGGGGAAAAACAAACAAAAAACTTACATCGAATGACACAAAATATAAGTACTATATATTAAGTACCGTGCGGGGAAATAAGACGTTTGTTTACACTTTTTCTAATGTTATAAATTATTGCCGTCATCGCATCGTGGCCATCTTTTGGTGCTCGTGGTGTATGTATGCAAGGTTGATTCGCCTATTTGACCACCATATTCTGGCTTTCTTTAAGACGCCTTTTGATGGTTCATGAGTGGATTTTGAGACTATTTGATGCTCTCAATGTGGTTTTCACACGATTTTACCTAAGTATCAACCAGCAATTTTGCTGTAGCAAAGGTATGCATCAGACCCATTGACAAGGTATTAGCCGAAATATATTTCGAATAATCCCGAACGTTCTGAAGTCAAAGTCTAATTTCAGATCAAGTTTCCTTCGCTTCGTGCATGTTTGAAGGAATTAAAGTCGAGTCGACTTGTAATCTTTGGCCTGTGTTTTGACATTAACAACTGAAACGCACAATGGAACATCACGGCATTGAGAACTTCTTCTCAGAAGGTATAAAATGTCCAAAGTTTTCTCACGGGTGCGCACGCCAAAGATCACAATTATTCGGACCAACAACCTGCACAACTGGAGCGAGCTTTCGTGATATCGCTGTATGATCACTCATCCCGTTAAACATAGCGATATACGTGGGGGTTAAGTGCGCGTCTCAAAAGCTTTAAGTTTCTTGAACCGAAAATGACTTATTAATTGTTTGATGTTCTTGAGCTATGAGAAAGATAGTATTTTTAACCCTTTAAACCGGGTAGAGGGGGGAAGGGGGTCTGTTGTTAATACCAACGTTATTTTTTGTACGATGTTTGCGAAAATGTACAGTGTTTGTCTTGTAACCTTAGCTATAAAAGCCGCCCTGTTGCCAGTTAATAGGCGACTTTTATGCGAGGGGCTTGGGGGGCGGCATAATCCCTCTCAATCCGTGCTATAGGCAAACATTTTACTTTGAATAAGAATAATCATGAATATAGTTAACTCAAATTATTCACATGTTATTCCTACGAGTAAATCGGAGGTTTAAAGCTGCCAGTCATTCATCTTACCACCAAAAAATAAACTGGTAGTGTTGAAACTTCGATTTTTACTGATATGAATAACATGAGAATATATGTATATTGTATAATCTGAATAATTTTAGTCAATTATTCATGATCATGATTATTCAAAATAATTTTTGCCCAACACTATTCCCAATAATCCAAGGAAGTGGCTGGATTTTATTTTGTTTAAATAAGAAATCAGAATACCTATTTACTGTATACTGCTGATGCGATTACCGATTTCAAACACGCGCACACATGTGCATAAGTTTTAAGCCTTTGAATGACTTTTAACCAAAAAAAAAAAAAAAAAAAAAAAAAAAAAAAAAAAAAAAACACCAATTCTTTCAATCTCTTCCAACTTTGACCCCCCAAAAGCCGCCTATGATGGGCCCTAGTTTATGGACAACGCACATGAATTTTGTGAAAGAAATTTGAATTAATCTCCATTTTAACAGGATTTTTAAAAGTGCAGGAGTTAAAAGAGACCAGTTCCCTCTTGGTGCTCTTCAACTTTATTTACATCCAGAAATTTAGCAGGTATAATGTCTACACTAACGTATTTTCCGAAAATGTTTCCTGCAGGATTTTAAATGATGAGAGCATGAATTTGTAGCAAATATCTGCTTCAAGGAGGGGAGAGGGGCCAGTTGTATTTTTGTTTTTTTGTTTTTTGTTTTTTTTTTTAAAAATCAAAATCAAAACCTTCAACATCAAGCAAAAGAAAAACCGCGATTTTCCTATCACTTTCAGCATTTTATAAGTTGACTTAATTTACATTTTTGCAAAAAAAAAAAAAAAAAAAAAAAAAAAAAAAAAAAAAAAAAAAAAAAAAAAAAAAGGGAACAGTGAACAATTCTTGAAATGTTGGTAGGTACCATGGCTTTTTAAGAGATGTTCTATTAAGTAAAAAAAATTAACACATTAATTTGTTATTTTTTTAAAATAAGCTTTAGGGTAAAATATCATACAGGGTCAAACCCCTCACCTCCCTTAGTCCGCATAACAGCATCCTGAATTATTTAATTTTTTTTTAAACCATTATCATCAACAACCCTTCATATAAAGTAACCCCCAAACCCTAAAAAAAATTGATAGCAATTCTAAAATGCCCAAAAAAGGCTGATGCCAAATGACATTTAATCTATAACATCTGACTGCCAGGCTAAAACCCCCTAATTAAAATACCCCTGAAAAATGGAAACTACCATCTACTGTAGCCATATTATGGCTACAGTAGATGGCTAGGATGTTATGGGCAGAGCTGCCGATTTGCGTAGATTTAATGGCATTTTGAAATTCACCGAAGATTCCACCGGTTGAGAAAAGATTACAGAGTTTAGTTCAGAGTATAACTGTAATGCACGAAAATACTAGCGAATTTTATCTTTTCTCAGCCGGTAGAGTCTTCGATAACTTTGAAAACTTGCGGATATTTTAATTAATTAACGCCATTTCCACCGAGTGAGAAAATAATTCAGATCAGAGTATTTTCGTGCATTACAGTCATATACTGAATTGAACTATCTGTAACCTTTTCTCAACCGGTGGAATCATCGGTGAATTTAAAAATGCCATTAAATCTACGCAAATCGGCGGCTCTGGTTGTGGGTTAGTGCGACGAAGGAAGGTGTAAAACCCTTCAGTTTCACAAGGATTATTTTATCGCGAGCATTGTTATTTATGCATCATTTCACACAGTGGAATCAACGCTCAAATTCACTGCATCCAAAGTTCGATACACGGACGCATTGAGTAAAGATGAACAGCCGTGTAATTTAACAGATGAGTAAACTGACCATTATTTTATCGAATGTATTCTTTCTTCCTTTTGTTCTTCTTTCATGTGTCGTCTATGTTTCAACGCGCTTTGTATTGCGCAGCGCTTTGTTAATCTAATTATTTTTGAAGCGACAAAAAAAGAGATGTGGGAAAGGTTTCGGTGTCGATTGCCTAGCCCGTATTGTTGACCCTATGATGACTGACGAATTAATTTATTGCCGATGCACAATGGATCATAACAAAACACAATTTGGACATTGCCACTGAAATAAAAAAAAAGAGCAGAGTGGGACTGTCGTAATTAAAGTTTTCTATAAACCAGCTATCTAATCTTGATTTATGAGGGTTGCGAGAGGCAGTTCGAAGGGTCATTTTTATCGAGGAAAGGGTATATGTCAAACGTTAGGATAGAAAGAACAAAGAATCGTTGAAGCAACGTAATCAGCTCTAACAAATTTAAAAAAAATAAATATATAAATATTTAGAAATTTTTCTTTAAAGGAAAAAAAATTGCTCGGTTTTTGCGGCTGGTTACCAAAAAGTACACCTTTGAAAACGCACTATAAATATACGAATGAAAAAACTTCTTCGGGAAACTAAATTTTCAACGTCACAGAGGTACCATTGGATTTGCCCCCACTTGAGCCTTGGGGTAGCGCCTCTCAGATCTCATAAAGGGTTATGGACATGGAGGCAATGGACAAACGACAAAATTACAATAAATAGGCCGCAGTTGAAAATAGTTGAAAACCCTCTGATTATAAGCACGTCTGACGAAGAGACAACGCCTTTAGAAGAGCAACAAAAACGTGCAACAGAAACAGTATCAGTGCCGGCGCGTGCAATCTGGCAACAACGCATTCTCTCCATTTAAACCTATGTAAAACAATCGATCTTCAGGAGCTGCAATTTCACCCCCAAGATATCGATACTTTTGCATGGGTTTAAATGGAAAGCTGCCAAATTGCACGAGCCGCAACTGAATAGTATAAACACAGAATAATACAATCAGAACGGAAACTCCCATAAGAGCCAATGGATGCAAGTTTGGAATTTAACGGCACCAATAGGCAACGCTGTGGACCTATATCCCAACATGGCGGACGTGTGTGATTTGTCTTGAAACTCATTTATTTCTGTAAATTCTGGAAAGAAATCTTAAGTTTCCGGCCTCACTTTTATTCTATTGGCATTTCAGAATGAAAATTTCGTGGATCATGTCCTTTATTTTTTTTTTTCGCGCGCGAATCCAGATGTAAACATCCTATATCCCAACATGGCGGACGCGAAATGAATTTGCTACAAAATCCGACAGAGTTTCCGTTCTGGTTGTATTATTCTGTGGTATAAACACTGTGAGTTTTTAAAAGATAGTAGGAAAAAGTAAAGAAACAGCACTCGTAAAATGCTTTCCATGGAGCTAAAACCATAAGCTTGATCACTTACTTAAAAAAAAAAAAAAAAAAAAAAAAATGACAAAACTGAAATTTTTTTAAAGAAAGTACGGCGAAAGTCTTCAAATTTAGAGAACTCGATGTTTCGACCCATTGTGTGCTGATTATTGCTTGTAAACGAGGGCAAAGCGCATTCTCACGCTAAAAAAAAAAAAAAAAAAAAAAAAAAAAAAAAAAAAAAAAAAAAAAAAAAGTCAGGCGAGGGCTGAATATTGTGATAATTTAAGCCCACAATGCTCACCAAGCCCGCATGAATGGTGTTGAGGAAAATAAGGAAAAAAGATCGTATTCCAGTGGGGAAAAAAAAGAAAAAGAAAATAATATAAAATAAGTAAATTAAAGACCTGCGGGAGAGGAGCTAGTGAAAATGGACATGTTCAATTTACAATAGTTAGTAGTTTGACATTTTTTTTTCTAGCTGTGCGGGGCGGTGCGGTGTGCCCCGAGGAATTTTGTATGTGTATTGGGAGAGAGGGGAGGAGACGTTGTCTAAAAACAATTTACTACACTGAGAGAATTCTGTTTTTAATCCATGCACGGTGTATTTCGTTGTATTTTGTTGGTTTATATTGGTATTTTACAGTTCAAACTGGTATTTTACAATTCAAACCAAGATAGTGTTTCCTAGGTTTGTCCTTCGTGGACAAAAATTGGCTTCCCATTTACCTTCAATTACAAAGGGCAGGAGAGTTAGGGGAGCAGTTATAGGCCTCGAGATTCATCTCCTCAAAATGAAAAGGAGGCATTGGTGTGTTTAAGTATACGAGTACCAGGCGCCTCTTTGATATAAAAGGCTCACTTCCAGAACGCTCATTACTTTATTGCAAATGACTTCTGACTCATTCCTATTCCATATTACGTAACGTGGAGAGCAGAAATAAACACAGGAATAATTACACCTATAAAGTGTAAAAGAATAGAACGTCTCGACGGGTCACTGTCCCAGGACAACAGTTCGTAACCTCTTTGTCGTATTTTTGTACCTAATTTCCCCATAAGCGCATTTTTGAACGAAACTTTAGTCTATTAAACTATGCAATTAATGCGACCTTCATGCGATCATGAATTCTACGTCCTTGAAAATGCTTAATCATGCCTGGTCCGACGACTAAAACTGCAGAAATCAATAAGATATTACAGATTAAATGATGCGTTTGGAGGTTGGAATCACCCAAATGTTATTGTTGTTGTGGAGTGCGGGCGGGAATCAGGCGAGAATTCGGGTGATTCCAACCTCCAAATACATTGTTTTAATCTGTAATACCGTAAGTTGATTTCGGCAGATTTAGTCGTGGAACCTGGCAGATGCATAACGTAGCATTTTCTAGGACGTACATATAATTCATAATTGCAAAAAGGTCGTATTTATGTGGTTTGATTCAATTGTCTGCAAAAAAAAAAATAAAAAAAAAAAACGCTTGGGGGAAAATACATTGAATCAGAGTTTGTTTGGAGCCATGGCTCCCCGAACAGCAATCGATATACGATATAATCACTGCGTACTAAAATAGTATCATGTCAGGTTTCCTATGTGAATGTAAGCACATATTCTCCGGCATACTAACCGCATATTCAGTGGCGCGGCGTAGCCAGGAATTTTTCTAGGGGGGGGGGGGGCGGATTTTCGAAAATTTTCAAAGGGGGGGGGTCCAAAGATACTATAATTTGGTCAAATTTGTCTGAAAACGCAAAATATGACCTTTTCTTAGGACAAATTTTGGTGTCAAGGGGAGAGGGTCCAGACCTCCTGGACCTCCCCCCCCTGGTTACCCCATTGATGCGATTTACCTGTTTTTAGTCATGTTTTAAATAGTATCGTGCTTGAAAACCTCTCTTAACGCAAATCTCTACACTTTATTTAGTCTTCATATAATAGTTATGATAATTTTAGTGATGGAGCTCATTTGAGCAGTCTTCGCAGGTGAAGGTTCGTACAAATACATCAGCTGCGCTCTCCCAAAAAAATTAGTCTCGTGGCCATATTAGGATTTTTGCAGAAGATCACAGCAGATGTTCACTTTCAAGTAGTTCTCTGACGGTTTTGCAGCAAAAGGCATCGGTTTACCCACCAATAGCATCAGCTCATTTCCTGTTCTGGGATAATGAGATGTATTCTAATTCTAAAGCATAGTCACGTGAGCAAACAGGTTTTCCTCTTTCCTTCTTATACACTGCACAGCGCACTTTGGTCTAAGATCGTCAAAAAATGGCCAAAAATCAGAAAGCAAATTTATCATCTAATGGCGAGGCGTGCGACTTGGTAACGTTCCTTTTTTCCTATTTAAACACATGAGAAAGATCGAAATGCCTGGTCATCGCCGATGACTGGAGCGTTCGATTCTTTCGGTGAATTTAAATGGAGAAAATACATTGTTGCCAAATTTCCCGCCTCGCTACTGTTTAGACGAAGAGGGCACTATTAATGAAAGTCTTGAACCTAGAAATGCCACTGAAAAGTTTTAAATTAAGTTTAGAAGGTAGACAGGGGTGTCATTTCAAATTTTTCTTGGATGGGGGGGGGGGGGACAAAATCATTCCGGATAAACACGATTATCGATGAATACACTTAAAAGATAAGATTTCGTTGGGCGCCTTCAATTTGTCGTATAGGCAATTCCAACACCCCTGAGTACGAACAGTTAACTACCTTCCCTATAAAAACGGAAGAGTGGCGTTCTCATGAACTAATCTGGTCTTTAGAGGGTTAAATGAGAATTAGTGTAAGGCGGGTATAGCGCCGCTCCTTCTTTTTGTCAAAAGTATCGATTATTTTACAATCAGAACTATTGAAGACATAAATTTGACTGTTGATCAAAATTATTAATGCCCCCTCCCCAAATGACGCTCATTTTGTGGGAGAAAACTATGATTTTTGATTACTTTTTTTCACAGATTTTTGGCCATTTTTTTCTTCGATCTCACACCATTGTGCAGCAAGCCCATGTTGTTTTCAAACGAACACATTTTTTGTTAGTTTTCATGACTTTTTATTGGGGGAGGAAAAATGAATGGATGGATCACACATTGACCGATTTAATAAAATAGAGAGAAGGACCAAAAACAAAAAAAAAACAAAACAAAACAAACAAAAAAAAAAGCGAGAACTCGCCTTTTATACTCTTTTTATTGGATCACTGTTATATTTTGCATACTGGTTCGCGCAGTGAATTTAAAATCCTTAAACCGAAACATCGGTTTTTGGAAGTCTATAATTTAACGGCAGTAAACGCCGAGACAGTGCAACTCGCTCCTCGCATCTTACAATGGATTGAAAGATAAAATTCTTTGGACATCTTTCTGACCAAATCGCAATATTTTAAACCAGAGCTGCCGTTTTGCGTATAAATAATGGCATTTTTCAATTCACCGGTTGGTTGAGAAAAGATTACAAAGTTCAATTCGATGTATGACTATAATGAACAAAAACACTCGCATCCATAATCTTTTCTCAATTGATGGAGTGGTCGATGACTTTCAAAAACTTGCAGATATTTTATTAATGAAACGTCGATTGCACCGATTGAGGAGAGATTACAGATGATAGTATTTTCGAGCAGTACAATCATATACTGAACTGAACTATGTAATCTTTTCTCAACCGGTGAAATCATCGGTGGATAGAAAAATGTCATGAATTATACGCGAAACGGCAGCCCTGTTCTAAATGGTAAATGTTAAGGGGACTGAAAAACTAACAATGAGTGAGTAGGTAATAAAGATAGTTGCGAACTTTTGCTACGGTGCGCTATTGAGGGTCTATGATAAGGAGGTTGATCCAGCTCCCATAAGGAATGGGCTATCGGCAAAAAAAATTCATATTTTCAGAGTCGATAGAACTTGTCAAGACGCGTTCAACGATGGCTAGTTTTTTAATTTTGGTCAACTGGTAAAGGGGGGAGGGGGTCCAAAGTCATAACCTTCAAAGTCCCATAACTTTCGCTCAAATCAATATTTCGACTTGTACTTTGCGCCAAAAGATTTGTGTTAAAAAGAGCTTTCGATTGATGTGATTAAAGTCCAATTAAAAAAATGTTAAGTCAATGTTTTTCCATTTTTTCAATTTTTTGAACTTGGAAAATTGGTTTTTTGAGCCTGAAAAATACGCGCAACGGGTTGAGGAGAATAAAAAACTATGGGAATAAAAGTCAAAGCTATGCTCTTTTGAATGGCACAAACCGCGATCCGGGGAAATGCTCCATTCAAAAGTTATAAGCGCCTAAAGTTGTGAACGCACCGTGATTTCGGAGGTGCGCAACTTTAGGCGCTTATAACTTTTGAACGGAGCATTTCTCCGGATCGAGGTTTATGACATACAAAAGAGCATAGCTTTGACTTTTATTCCCATAGGTTTTTATTCTCCTCAACCCGTTGCGCGTATTTTTCAGGCTCAAAAAACCAAAAATTTCAAGTTGGAAAAATTGAAAAAATTGGTCTAAAATGTGTATAATTTAATTTTCATAGACATCAATCAAAAGCTCTTTTTAACATAAATCTTTTGGCGCAAAGTACAAGTCAAAATATTGATTTGAGCGAAAGTTATGGAACTTTGAAGGTTTTGACTTTGGACCCCCCTCCCCCCCTTACCAGTTGACAAAAATTAAAAAACTGGCCATCGTTGAACGCGTCTTGACGAGTTCTATCGACTCTGAAAATATGAAATTTTTTTGCCGATAGCCCATTCCTTATGGGAGCTGGATCAACCTCTTACTTTTCTCAGCATAGACATCTGCAATTGTCACCCTGCTCATTTGATCGCCATATTGAAATTTTGGTAATTATTGTTTATGAGTTGATTTTGAGACTTTCTGATGCTGTCAACGTTATTTTCAAGTAGTTTAGATTGGAATCTTCCATAACGCTGGAGCAACAGTTTTCAACAGACCCATTGATTGCTTATTGAAATTATGCCGAATGAAAAGAATCTCGAACATCAAAGTGGGGAGGGGTCGTGGGGAAGGGTTTTTTAGACTGCACTTATAATTTTTATTTCTTCAAACATTAGTGTAAACCAGTGGCGGATCCACGGGGGGGGGGGCCCACGCCCACATGCCTCAACTTTTGCCCTTTTTCAATAGAAAATGGCCCGAAATTGCTTTCATCGACGCTTCAAATTTTGAAATTTCACAGGCGTGCCCCCCCTCCCCCCAGAAAAATTGTCTGGATCCGCCACTGGTGTAAACATTCCACAAGCCCTCGTAGAACCTTAACTGCGGTCTCACGTCAGACAGTGCATTATTTCTGCAACTTTTATCGCGAAAAACCCACTTGGAGTCTCAAAAGACCCCCTGCCCCCCTCTTCCTTGTTGTCATAAGGGCTAATAAATGTGAGTGAGACAGCGAGACATATAAATAGAAGAGTTTCGTTGTGCTGTCACGCACTCATATTAGACACATCAGTGTTGCCAGATTTGATGTAAAAGATTCAACTTTTCCATATAATGTAATGGAAGGTGTGTTTCTTTTTTCACCAAATCTAGTACCTTTGAAACACATGGCCTAACAGAGTTTACAAATTTGTGACTATCCAAGTCTTTAAATTAATGGGGCAGTTGCCAGGGTCTGAAACGTCATATTTTTGATAAAGAGATTGAAAGTACTTGATGAGCTGAGAACAAAAATGCCTTTGGTTTCTAATTAAGTCCCGTTGTTCCGGAGCTGAGATTTTGGCCCAAAATACATTGTTTTGAATGGGAATTCCGCGTAGTGACGTCACTACGCACACGTTTTTTTACAACACGTGTGTGTCTCCAAAACCAGGACACTTGAGAAAAAACCAAATAAGGCACCATTGTTCTCAGCTCATCAAGTACTATCATTTTCCTCTTAAAAAACACACAATTTCAGACCCTTGCAACTGCCCCATTTACCAACTTTGATAATTTTTTACTGAAAAATCCGTAGCGAATAATTTTATTGCGTAGGTGCTATAAGGAGCCAAAAGACAGAGTATGTCTGTCATTCAAATTGCCCAAAAAAACCGAGATTCAGAGAAGAAACTGGTGTTATCATCAGAGACTGACATCTCAAAGAGCTTTGCCTGCGGAACCACGTTTGAATGGGTAAAACTTTTGAGAGAGAGTCACGCAATCGCAAGCAACTTTCATTGTTCGTACGAGGTGTAGGTAATGAAACTTTTGAGTGTCAAACCATAACACATAATATACCTCATACATTCATGTACGAATGATTGGGTTCAATGCATTGTGATGAGTTTGTTTCTCAGCAAGGAGGAGCCTTCCCATTGACGATTTACTGAGAAAGGAGGAGGAGGAGGAGGAGGGTGTCGTAGTCTAAACTTTCACTTTAAATTAAGCTCAATTTACTGTGCTGAGCAGTATTGAAAAGCACGCAAGAGTACAGAGCTGGGACGATAAAACTACAACCATAGTTTTTCAAGGTAAAAAATATGATCCGGCCGATACAAGCGTGATTATTTTAAGTGTTCGTACCTTAATGTGTTTTTGTGTATTTTGAGAACGGAATGCGCTTTGCGCTTGAAGTTTTCCATTAAATTAGCTTAAAGAGTAAATTTGGATTGATTTGCCAACCTTAAAGCGAAGAAACTTACATTTATGAGCTTTACTGAACCAAAATGGGTTCATCGTAAATTGTTGACTGGAAGAAATGAAAGCTCTTGTACTTATCTCGTCCTTTCTAAGAAAGATACAGTTTTAGAGCTATTTCGATACCATACTAACAATAAGTATAGTTGGAGCAACACTATAATAACCGAATCTGCTGAATTTCTCTTTGCTCAGCGCAAAAGAGGCAAGGTTCTATTTTACTCATCCAAAATCCTGAGCAGGCAAAATATTTACTGCCACGTGAGAATAACTATTTAGTTTGACTGTTTACATTGTAGCGTCGTTTGTCGACGTAGTAAAAACGGCGTAAATTATAATAAGTTAGAGCTCGTTTCAGAAGTGTAGGCGCACCTAGAGACCATAATCTTTGGCGAATTTTCAATTTTATTCCTTCAAATCAAAACAAAACTTGCCTCTTGGTATATTAAAGCGTCCCTTAGTGAAAAGACATGTCTGAAACTAATTTTCATTTTAGTTCTTGACCTTAGTCTGTGAGTAAATTTCGTAATTTTGTTGTGCGCTTATCGTAATTTTCGCTGGATTTCACTCAAGAATCAACGACTTCTCATCCACCTATCGCTAAAGGTAGCAATATATACTTATTGAGTTATCTAAATGCGGATCTTCATAAATCAGCTGATTTATTTCTATACATCCGTTGAGTCTTAATTAGGAAGTGTCTCTTACAATGTCTTTAATAGTAAGTGAAGATTATGAACGATTAACTAGCTTGAGCCAGCAATCAGTGGTGTCTGGTCGGGAGTTCTCAGAGTTCGCACGGTCGTTTTGTGATCGCCAAAGGGTTTAACGACAGAGCCATAGAAATCGTACGCGAGGAATGTGAGGAAATGCTATAAAACATGGATGGCGGAGATCGTTATGAAGGAAAATCTATGAATTAAAATTTAATTGATGGACGGTTTATACGTTGTTGACAAGGGTGTGATGATGCGATGTGCGTGATAGCGGTACATAATTGAGAAAAAGTATATGCGCAGTTCTTTCTAGTTTCCATTAAATTCTCGCGTTTATCCACCTCCACCATTAAGAAAGATGATTGGGAATCAATCACGGCTTTCATTCTTCTAGACTCGTGCTAACGACTTGCAATTATGTTGGACGCAAATCGCAAACCCAGAGACAAATCAGAGGTGGCTTACAATGATATACCTGGCTGAGTAACACGCCAATGGAGCTCTTGCAAACTTTTGCTAGACATCTAAGTAAAAATTCACTTCAAATTTACGTTGAGAGCATCACCTGCAACCAGTTAACAACAACAACAGTTACAAACAACAACAGTTAACAAAATTTCAAAATAGGGATAGAATATGCGGCAGGGTCGCAGTGGAGGAGTCCCATCTAATTGCAGCTTTCTATGGTGAGAAAAGTGATTCATCAATGAGAAACCTGCAATTAGATGATAAATCTTTTATCAAATTTTGTTGAACGCAATTGTTGAGTTTGTGAGGGGAATTTGAGATTTTCTGAGGTTCTCAACGTTATTTTTAAGTGATTTTACACATAAGAATTGACCCTCCATCATGACGCAATATAGCAAATATTTGCATTTGATCCATTTTTGAGAAATCTTAATGATTTTATTTCAAGGCAGCGAAAAATATTTCTTGAAACTATCTCCTTCAGATTTATCTTGAGTGAAAAGCAGAAAGTCTTCAAAGCGGCTCTAAATTGCCGAGCAGAGCCTATTTTTACTTAAAAATCCCTTGCAACTTCCTACAAAAATCTCAAGCCTTCAAGGTAGGTATTTCTAATGCAAATAAAATTTGGAGGAATTTCAAATCCGAGTCTAGTCTATTATGAGTCATGCTTGTATTAAATGGATCTAAAACACCATTCATGTAAAATAAAGCAAAAATACCGTTTAAATATCGTTAGGTCCTAACACCTAACACCTAACCATAACGGTATTTTTGCGTTATTTAACGCTGTTAGGTAGTCAGGTAGGTAAAAGGTAAAAATACAGTTAATCTTCGTTTCCGACTCAAACCCGCACTCTTAAAACTTTTCTGAGAGGTCCAGCTAATTTTTTCCCGCTCAGAGCATAATAAGTTAAAAGTTATCGGGTTGCTCTCTGCAATGGCGCACGCCATATGACGTAGCGTGTGCGATCTGATATCGTTGCGTTTGGTCCCTTTAAACCTATACGCAAAAGACCGATTCGAGGGTTTTTGAAGTGAACTTAATAAAGTTCGATATTTCCCAATCGTAATAAGCAGGGCTGCCGTTTTGCGTATAATCAATGCTATTTTTCTATTCACCGATGATTCCACCGGTTGAGAAAAGATTACACACTTCAATTCAAAGTATGGTTGAAATGCAAGAAAATACTATGATCTGTAATCTTTTCTCAATCGGTGAAAACTCCGTTAATTAATTAAAATAACCGCAAGTTTTTTGAAGTCATCCATGACTCCACCGGTTGAGGAAAGATTGCAAATGCAAGCATTTTCGTGCATAATAGTCATTCACAGAAATGATTTGTGTAATCTTTTTTCAATCGGTGGAATCATCGGTGAATTGAAAAATACGACAAATTATACGCAAAACGGCAGCCCTGGTAATAAAGTGTTCAGAATACGACACTTTGCCAGATTGCAAGGTATACGCCTCTATTCATAATGTAAAGATATTCTTTTCATAATTTAAGGATCGAATCAAATCCAAACGAGGGCGCGTATCTAACGTATCGATACAGCGCGCGGCGGCTTCACCTTAACACCTCAATAATATTGCGCAGTAGTTTTATCCATTTATTTGAGAGCCGTGCCCCCCCCCCCCCCCCCCCCACCAACACCTATCTTCATTATTGCACTTCGGCGACCTTCGCATTGCGATCATCAGGGAAATTTTAAGAAGAAAGAAAATAGAGTGACGATCAACTGCGATCACGCTGTAAGTACCCGGGTTGTCTCCATGTCTAATTGATCGAAAGAAGGGGATCTCTCCAGGAGCTGGGAGGGGAGGGGAGAGGGGGAACCAGAAAATAAAGGAGGGGAAAGATCCAAGGTTTCTAACATAAGATCAGTCCATCGGTATGGTCTGATTGCCTACTTTATGCGAGTCTGATCGATAGTGTGATGGTTTCATTGGACCCGTGCGGTTCCGCACCCGTCCGTGGAATAATGTTCTCGTGCTCTGACCCTATCAGAAGTCAGTGACCGGTCGGTCGGTCGGGTCTATGGTCCATGTTCTTGGTCCGATCCGATGATGCAACTTTTTGCGAGCTCTTGGACAACGTGAGTATACATTCCGCACACTTTTCTTTTCCATTTTTTGATCTAAATAAATGAATAGAAAGCACAGAAATTGATTTTCAGCAATTTGTTGTTGTTTGCACGGAGAAAAAAGACTGGTATAATTTACCATCATGATGGCTGATTTTGACCTCTGCAAAAATGATGGTAAATTTCACCAGATTGATGGAGAGGGTAACAAAAAATCTGGTATAATTTACCATCATGATAGCTGATTTTGAACCTCAACAAGAAATGATGGTAAATTTTACCAAATTTTTTGTTACCCTCTCCACCAATCTGGTGAAATTTACCATCATTTTGGCAGAGGTCAAAATCAGCCATCATGCATGGTAAATTATACCAGTCTTTTTTCTCCGCGTGACACAGGATCAGGTGTGTAACAAGAAAAAGCATGCCACACAAAAGAGCAAAGATAAGAGATTTTTTTTTGAAATGATGAATGAATTACCTGAATAAAAATGGCCTTTCTCGTCTCCGGCTTGGAGACGAAATTTAGATCTGTCGTCATCTCGGCTTGATTGGGCTGTAACAAAAAAAGGAAATGAAATATTAGTTTTCTCTAGGGACCTTAACTCCGGTAACAAATAATCTGCCTATGTATGTGTGTGTAAACACAGTCCGTCCATTAGTCATTTATACACACACATTGTGTTACGCAACAAACACAACTGAAGTCAGCTCAGGAATTGAAAAATGGGGCCCCTTAAAAAAAAAAAAAAAAACAAAATAAAAACGGTGAAAGCATCAAAAAACTCCAAAACAAAAAAGTTATTCGTGAAAAAGTGTTTGATTTAACATACTCAAAAATATCTCGAAAATACTCAATACAACCCGAGCATTGAATTTTAGATCCATATCCTGAAAACGAAATCTACAAAACACACACGGCCACCAGAGGGCACCTCTTTCACTGTATTATATTATTCATTGTAAACAGTAAAATGAGAGTAAGAAGCTTGCCATATACTTCGTATGGCACGCTTGAAAGGAAATGAAATATTAGTCCACAAACTTTCTTCGAGACCGACGATAGGTTTAAATTACTTCGCATGTTTACAAATCGTTAAGACAGATTTCTCATTTACTAAATTACCATAGTTGCTATAACTCCAAATTATATATATTGTAATTCTAATTTATTGGAAATAGAATGACCAATCATAGCCGTAGCCAGGATACTGTCTATCTCTCTCTTAGCCCATTTAAACGCATGTGTTAGAAAAGGATGGATATAGGGGCTGTCACGTGACTTCAGCCCCTCTTTCTGTCCTTTTCTAACACATGCGTTTAAATGGGCTAAGAGAGAGATAGACAGTATCCTGGCCTGGCTACGGTTATGTGCCCAATGTTTTATGGACACTCTTTCCTGAGATAGCCAAAATTCACCTTTGTCGACTCGTGCGATTTGCCAACCATGCAATTTTTCCATTTAAACTTAGGTAAAACAATCGACTCGGCTGACAGCCTTTTGGAGAATCGACTGTTTTACATTCATCTAAATGGAGAAACAAATCGTTGCTATAGATTTCACAAGCCACCACCGTTCACTCTGTATTATCTTGACCTTCGTGCGTTAAAATGAAACTTGAATGGATCCACTTACTGACATTAATCTCTCCCTTCTTGATAAACATAGACGACGTTTTCATCTAAAGAACGCGACTAGTTCAAACTATCAACGTTTTTCGATGAGAAATAAGAATCTTAATCCCAGTAATCTACACAGGGAAGTATTTACTTATAGAATTCTAATAAACAGTTACTTTGTTCCTCAAGGAAATATATACAAGTCAGAAGCTGTAAATATCGTGAGTGAGTGTCAAGTAATAAGAGGCACTCCTTTTTTTTAAAAAAAGGAAAAGAATAAAGAAAGAAGAAGAAGAAGAAAAAAAAGGCGCAGTCTCTTACCGACTCACTTCATCAATATCGCAGTGATAGAGTCGTTCATTTTTACGCTGGAGCTTATTTCAGAAGGGAAGGCTATATATGCTTTGGCTCATCGATAATCTTTGAAAATTTTCCTATATGATTCTCCATATCATTAAGCACGATGGAATTGATTAAAAATGAATTTTAGATCTTTGGCTTTTTATTAAAGCTCGTTCTTTAAGATGGCGATGTCCAAGCCTCAGGCAAGCTTTGCTTTGATTTGAAGTCTTGCGATTTTAAAAGTAGCCAAAGATTTTCGATGAACTCTAGCTTCACTGATGAAAATATAGTCATCTCGACCGTGAAATTAACGGATGAATTCATCATGTTAAGGTTGAATAAAATTCTTACGAGCCTATGGCGGACTCCGTTCAGATAAACATCAGCTGAATATTCTAGCGTCCCGACAATATTATAGATGTTGTTATAATTATAGATGGCCCGACAAAGTAAAGACAAAAAAGGCAACCATTTTGGAAGCGGTTCCATGATCAGCCATTACTACAAATTACCGCAGCATTGAAATATCTCTCGCAATGCCAAGATATACTGAAAACCCCCATTTCTTTAGTATGTTAACCTTTTCAGACGCAGGAATTCAATTGCTTGAGGGGGAAAAGAAATTCTTGTATTTTTTTTTTTTTTTTTTTTTTTTTTTTTTTTTTTTTTATTCTTGTTGGCACGTAAATAATGCTCCAAAATTGTTCAACTGTTTTCAACGTGCACTATAGTTTATTAAATTTTAGCTCGATCCAACATGGACTCTCAAATATAGGAAAGTCAAGAGAAATTGAAGAGAAAAATTTGGTTCATACCTTTTAAATACATTAATTATTTGACCAAATGATCTTTGTAAAGTGTGCTGAACAGTGATTTTGTAATTTTTCTCTGACAAATCACCTCGAATCTAACTTTAACGCAATCAGAATGTGAGCTGATTTTTTGTAGTTATGTCCTCCGTGAAAGACAGTAGACAATAAAGCATCAAAGGGTCACAAGGCTAAAGATAAAATTCTCGAAGTCACCGGTATTCGCCTGGTCCTTATAATTTCATCTAATTCCAGTGGCGTGCGGTACCAGAGCAAAGCAAGGCAGAATGCCCTGAAATTTGCTGAATTATTCGAAATTACCTGATGAACCTACTGCATTTTCAATATTGACCATTCGACTAAATTCTGTGCTTAGGAAGTAAGGTTCGAGAACTTTCTGAATACTCCAGTGGCGTCGCGTGCAATCTGGCAACGTTGCATATAGTCCATTAAAACCCATGAAAAAGATCGAAACACCGGAGGTGCACAATGCACTCCCTCGAATCGATATTTTACATGGGATTAAATGGACAAAATGCTGCGTTGCCGGATGCACGCGACGCCACTGGAATACTTGCATCTTTGCAATACGTATTGCCTTCATATTTCATGTCCACCGCACCATACTGCGCGAACACCACTGTCCTGATTCAACTCAACGAATCAAATGATCGAGTCATTTCAGTCAACTGAACCGATCATAATCTATTCTTATCAATGAACGATTCAACTCAGATCCTGACCTATACCCATAAAGTCAGCGGAGTCGCACCCGCACCCACCAAGACCCACTCTTCCGGCCTCCCCGCGCAAGAGCAAAGAGCGCCACGCAAACTTACATTGTCACACTCACACACACACACACACACAAAGTAAGGAACACACACTGAAAGTCAATCCATTCATACGGACACTGTACAGACTCGACTGAATGTTTAAACATCCCTGACTCATAACTCCTCATGACGCGAATTATTATTAAGGAGCAAGAGTTTGAACCGAGAAAAGAGAGAGAGAGAGAGAGAGAGAGAGAGAGAGAGAGAGAGAGAGAGAGAGAGAGAGAGAGAGAGAGAGAGAGAGAGAGAGAGAGAGAGAGGGAGAGAGGGGGGGGGTGGGGAGAGGAAGTGGCGTTGAGGAACAGACACAAAGCGTCAAAGCGAAGAGGCAAAAGTGGGAATTATTTTGCAATAAGCTTGCAACAGCTAGAATAAAACGGCAGAAAGAGCAGATCTAATAGTGTTAAAGTTGAAAGGTGGGACCCATTGTTGCCATATTACAGGGAAAAATAAAAATTCAACGCACATTCTTTAATTGCTCTTTTGAGAAATCCGGTGATTTTTCTGCCAAAGCTAGCAGCTGTGGATATGATTTGCGACCAGCGAACTTGCAAGCTGCAGGGAGTGCAGATTCCTGAATGCTCCTCTGGGTTCGTCTAGCGCCGCACACAGGAATTTTCTGGGTGGGAATATGTCAGTTGCGAATTTTCATGCCGCAGCAAAGAGCATTGATTCTATAGTCATAAATGATTCAAAAATAAAGACGCGCGTATTTTAAAATCACTAAAATGCACGTCTAAAATCGAGGAAAGCAAACAAAAAGGCTGTTGGATACAGCTTGTTTTAGTACAGGCTGTACAGTATAGTGTATACAGCGATATACATCTTATAGAATGCCGTCTGAGGACTTCGTGTTCCGAACAAACTCTAGCTCAATGGCAAATCCCAAACGATTTTTTGAACGGAAATTTCGATGTTATTAATCCAATATATTATTGCGACCTTTTTGCGATGATTAATTCTTCGTCCTAAAAAATGCTTCGGTAATTTTTTGTCTAGTTTCCTAACCAAAACTGTCTGAATCAGATTTTACAGGTTTTAAACGATGCATTTAGTGGTTAGAATCTCGGCAGTTTTGTCGCGAAACTAGACAGAACTAAGCCATTTTTAATGACGAAGAATTCATAATCGCAAAAAGGTCGCAATATTTTATTTGATTAAAAACCGACAAAATTTCGTTCAAAATTGCGCTTATGAAAGTAATAATTAGACTAAATCAGAGTTTATTTTGGAACCAGCAACCAGCAGAGGTCCCTGAACGGCAATAGATGTGCGATATATCACTGTATTCAATTACAATGCTGATTTCTCAGATGACCCCAATCGATTTCCTGAGTTCGCAAGTGGATTTGAAAAAATTAACTATGTGTTTAGTTACGTTTTCGGAGCATTTCAGGTTAGAATTATTAATGTACCCCATTGCTGTACTTAGCAAAATCAGGCAACAGGCAAATTCTGAAAGCTGGGAAAGCTGTGCTCTGAACTTGCTTATAATTTTACATTCTTGGCTATACCTATATGCACAGCTGCCGCGACAAAAAGCCTTCCGCGCCTCAAACCTTCCTCTGCTGCGATCCGAATTCCTTTTTTGAAAGTCAAGTCTTGATGAACTCGTAGTAAATTACGACAATGGATAAACGCACGACAAGAAACACGCTGAATATAAGAAGTAAAAAAGCAACGTATTTAGATGCGGAACCTTTGACGTTCACTTTAAAAAACGCGGTTCTCCCGAGACCAAAGGAAGATGGGCCGCAAGTGCCAGTCCCCATACACTACAAACACATCGTCATGATGGAAGAGATCATGCTGTAATGTACCAGCATATACCCTTTGCAAACAGCACAGGTAAACATTCGTGCGTTATCTGCGCATTGAGGTTGTCTCGAGAGCGAAGTTCAACGTGCACAATTCTTTTACGAGATGACATGACTGTTCACTTGAGCCGTCTTTTTTTATCCGTCCGCTGTTCACAGAATATTACATGGAGTCTCATGGAAGTTAGACTATGTACGGTTGTGGACGTGTAAAAAAAATATCCGTCGGGTTTTTCCGGGCACTACTCGTTGAGAAAATTGATTTCGAGCATGATTTGACACCCCCCCCCTCCTCCCTCAAATCGACCGCAAAAGGCCACAAGCCTCCTTTTATGTGAACTATAATCTTGATTAATCGCTCGAAGTGGTTCACACCATTCGCAAAACTCCACAAGATTCTGAGTGAACGACTATGGGAACATAAAAAAAAGACTGCTTTATACAGATCAAAAATATAGAGAGCATCGTATGCACGCACGTCAAAGTTAAAACAGCCATCATGCGTACGGACGAAGTATCGTAAGTACCTTGGGAAAATAAAAAAGCGTGGAGTCCTTCAGTGGCGGCTCGTGCCATCTGGCAACAATGTCTTCGCTCCATTTGAATCTATGTTTAACAATCGATTGCTGGTGAAGCGCTACTTCACTTCCGAATCGATTGTTTTACATACAATTAAATGGAGGGATGACATTGTTGCCATATTGCACGAGCGGCCATTGGAGTCCTTATAAAACTGTAAACAGTCATTATGGCGTGAGGTCCTCATAAAAGAGCGTGAATATTCTTTGGACATAATTTATGCCAAACTATTTACTGTTCGATCTTTTTCTCAGATTTAACCCATTAGCGACCCACCCCGGTATATAATCGATTACTTTAATACTTTTCAAAAAGTTTCATCTCATTGTATTGACGTTAGAAGAACGTTGAATGGTAAACAATGCAAAAGAATTCTTCGGTAAGCGCCTTCAATTGATGATGTAGGCAAAACAAGCTCCATTGAGTAGGAATATTTATCTGCCCTCTTTATATGAAAGCGTTCGAGGAAATTTCACTTACGAACCCTTAAAAGACCAGGTTAGTTCACACCAGAGATTACTAAGCCTAAAGAGATATGGCATAACGATTCAAAAGTGTTATTCGACTCCTACGAAGTATGCAATGTGGCGTACGCTGGTGACCGTAAACATTGTTACTACTGTTGTTGTTTGAATGAGATTTGACAGCAACGCCACTAACTAAATTAATAAGATTAATAAAGTGTTTGGGAAGTTTAATGAGCTCTGAGTATATTTTGTACGTGAATCTGAAAATCTAAGTCACTTTAATCATCCCATCGGCCATTAAATGACAAACATTTAGATGCTGAAGAGAATCTAACCTCATTTCCAACAACATGAATAACAACAATGTTTACGGTCACCAGCGCGTACTGCACGTTGTATCACGGCCATTCTGCAGGCGTTTTTTACGGAGCCCGGCCAACGGTTTTTTAACACGGCGGAGATAGGAAGTGCCATATCTCTTAGGCTTAGTAATCTCTGGTTCACACGAACGTCACTATTCCGTTTGTATAGGGAAGGTAGTTAACTGTTCGTACTCGGGGGAGTTGGAATTGCATACACGACGGAATGAAGGCGCCAGACGAAATCTCATATTTTTATATCACATCGAGAATCGTGTTTATTCGGAATCCTGAAACTGGAACAATGTGAAATAGACTAGAGGAGAAAACCGAGTATATTCGGGCTTGGTCCATAAGGGTTTAAACTTGATACGGAAAGGGTTAAATGGACAAAAAGCAACGACGGCACAGATTGCACGCTACCTACCCACAATTTAACGAAACTACGATGCCGACTCTGATAGACGACAGACCCCACAAGTGCAAACTTTAACAGACTAATTAACTTTGCTCAGTCCTGATTCTAATTAATTCTTGGAATGATTCCGATTAAAGTCATAGAACATACGTGGCTGTCAGTCAGAGCCGAAGACTGCCTGACTAGAGACATTGACCTTTGACCATTTTACATTAAAAATTCGCACGTTAATACTTTTTTACAAAACAAAATTGTCGTCAAGTATAAAGATTGGCGTGGTTTTTCCTCGAAAAGATTTCGTAAGGGCTTATGGAGAGTAAAGACACTAACTTGTATAATACACACAATACGTGGAATAATTTTCTCCTTCCTAATTTAAAAATGCGGTGCTTATCCAATATCAAATTACTATAGTTTTTAGTTATGAAATTTCCAACGAAACGACTGTGAAATCAGCAATACTTTGTACCTACTTAATTAGCAATTTATTTAATGCATTGTGAAGAGTGTTCCTTGTGTATGGCATTTTTTGTTCTTTATTTTTTGTTTTTGTTTTGTTTTGTTTTTTTCCAATTTTACCAATAATTTTTTTCCCCTCGCTGCAGTTGGTTGCGTAATTTTTACGTTTATCCTCATTTTCGGCAATCTTTGACAGTAGATGGAAAAAACAATACAAGGAAAGTAGAAAGTGTATCAGTGGAGTAGAATATGGCAACGTTGCAGTTCGTCTATTTAAAGCCATGTATAAGGTCGAATGTGAAGGTGTTCACCGAACACCCTACAGTTCGATCTTTTTCATGGCTTTAATAAATGGACGAACTGCAACATTGCCAAATAGCACGCTACGCCACTGAGGTGTATGTTTCGGACGTATTAAAAAGCCTCGGGAAAGAAACCAGTTTAACGAACCATCCTTCTCAGACCAAAATAAAATTGACCTCAGAAAATTGGTTTCCCTTATGAGTAAACCTGCATCTTCAATTTGGTTTTTTTTTTTCTTCTTCTTTTTATGGGAATCAGATTTTTCAAGTAGTTTAATTCTTAAGAATTTAAGAGTAACACATACATTTTCGTAGGAGAGATGAGAGAGGGACTGGTCTCGTACAAGTTACAAGCCCCCCCTCCCCCCACCCCACGCCGAACCGCGTTATACTTTGCCGTTTGGAAACCGGGTGAGTAATGTATCTGAGGTATTGCATGAGGAACACCAGCCGGTGAGGTTTAATATATGCTCATACCGTGTTATACATGTGAGAGATGGATATTGGAGCTGTCTCCGGCGTGGCATCGGCATGCAAAGACCCCAAGATATCGATGACAGTAATGGAGAACGTATTAATACCTGGTTAATAGTGCGGAAGCAATGCGCTGCACACTTGAGGAAATGCGAAATGCACCGCGCGTTTGTATGACCTGTATATATGTATACTTGAGAGTATATCACGATGAAGATTCGGGTATCTATGACGTCATATCAATCTCAAACTAGCTTCACTTTATCCATGCGATGCAATATAGGCATATATGTATGTATGCTTTCTACAGGGTGACAATTAAATATGGAACCATTATAGAAGTTCTCAAAATCAAATAGTGCGCGAATGGCGCGCCGTGGATCTGCCGAGCATCACCCTATAGAGGGGGGTGTTACGACAAATACAGTAACCACAGTGACGGACGAAGTCACTCCTTTAGCTCGGCCTAATGAGACGTTTTTGGAGGTCCAGCTGGATAGTCTTCTTCTCTCAATCTTTATCAACGCAGTCATAGTATCTCGAGTGACGGGGAATGCTGCGCAGCCATTAATATCATAACCTCAAGGGTTCATCGAAACTAAAGGGAATCTATTTTCTATTCCTTATACGTATTTGTGCCAAAGGAATCTATGTTTTGTTCATTCTTTCAGTTTATATCTGTGTTAAAGGAACCTATATTTTGTTCCTTTCTTCAGTTTCTTTGTATGTTAGAGAAACCTATCTTCTGTTCCTCACTCCATTCACTATATGGGGAATCACTATGTTAAAAGAATCGATTGGATTCCTCATATCATCATTTATTTGTTCTATCATTTCATCTTATTCTGAAATCTGTCTCAATACAGGTAAAATATTATACCTAACTCTTAGTTACTCTATTCATTTGGATTATCCATAACAATACATGTCTATGAGAAAACGCCAAAACAGGGGGTATATGGGGGCATCCCTTAGTAGATAGGGATACGGCAGTCCTCGTCCGCCAAATTTTAAAAAATTGCATCCCCACAGACTGTAAAGAGTGATCACACACTATAAAAGCAGTTTATTACACAAAGAAGAAGAGTGAAAGATTAAAAAGAGGAAATAAACAAAACGTCCATGTGCATCATCCAGGACAACGAGGACTGTGACTGCTACGTACATCCATGGGCGGATACAGGAATTTGTTTTTCTCTCTCTTTCCATTTGAATGCATGCGTTATAGGAAAGGACAGAGAAAGGGGCTAAAATTACACGATGGCCCCCTTTCCTATCCTTTTCTAATTCTAACACATGTGTTCAAATGATCAGAGAGTGAGTAGGACAAATTCCTGTAGCAGCCCATGGCTACACCTGGCTAGCACTATGCCTCGGCCGGGCTTTGAACCCGCGCGGATCCTCTAGAACAGTATGGTCAGTGGCTGTAAAACCACTAAACCACGCTGGCCAACTAAACCATCGATGGTATCTTATCTTGTTATTAGATGAACACGGAAACTTCAGTTTTGATTATTGCTGAAAGCCCAGACTTCCATGAACAATCACGATGTGATTCAAAAACAAAGAACGACAAAACTTTAACGCATTTAACGCTGAATAACCTCTATTCCATAATCTTTTCTGACATCCGATGTGGCAGATCGCGCTGAAACAAAATAAAATACGTCTAAGTTCGTCGAAAGCGGTGGTGTAAACGTCCGAGAGGAAAGTGTGGGGGAGTCGAGGGGGAAAGTTGGAGACTCTCGAAATGGACGAATAAGGATCGTATTGAATATTATACGAATACAAGCGGAGGAAAGAAAAAAGAAAAAAAAAACACGTGAAGGAGCGGAGAAGGGGGGGGGGAGTTCAAATAGTCGAACATCTTCCACTTGACCAGATACTCGAGAGCTTTTCCCCGGTCGAGCGAGAGTGGTGAAGAGGGAGGGGGAGAGGAATAAGGGAGGAGGGGGGATTGATGGACCAGTCGGAGTCCGTCCGTTGGAAAATGCTGCCTTTTCAAGGCCTTTTCATCTAATAACATCGAGCAACTCCGCTCCTCCGGAAAGCTCGGAAGATCGAGAAGTCGCTGTCGCCGCCGCTCTACGCCGCACAGTGGAACGATAAAAGGATTTTTCTGGACAACACGGAAAAAAACTACGGTGAAAATAACCATATACGGATACCTGATATTGGCACCTGCTCGATGTTATGGTAATGTTAACCAGAAGTATACTATGTTTTGACTTGGTACAAGGTGATGTTACCTGGTTGCAAGTCGAATTTACTCACAGTATCGGTAAATGTATCATACTTCTGGTCAAGTTTACCATAACATCTAGCAGGTGCCAAAATCAGGTATCCGTCTGGTTATTTTCACTAATCTTTTTTTTTTCCGTGAAGGAGAAGTTTTCATTTTCGGCATCAGAAAAGTTTCAGTCTCGGCATTTTCTTTTAAAAAATAGCATGTGATCTGCCTCAAGTTGTAAAAATGATAATTGAACAGTAAACTCTTTTCTAAGTTTGTCTTGCCATTTATTTTTCGTAATATAGATTTGTGTTGAAGAAAGAATGGATGTTCGGATTCAGCTATTCTCTGATCCATCGAACACTGCATTAGCGGCAATAGGAAAAGGGGGGAGCGTTAGGCCAAAAAAGAGTAAGAGAGAGGAAAGGAAATGAAAGAGAAAAACAGTAAAAGAGAGGCGGTCATCGAGGGGTGGGCCGGGTGGGGGAGGCAGAAATCCAAAGTTCACCTCTATACCCCTTTCTCGAGGGCTGGATCCCCACGCATGAGAAGGAAACAAACGAAAAATCATTAGCTTTTTGCATTCCCCCCGGGAGGGAGGGGGGAAGGGCAAACCCTGAAAGGACGCCCCTATTTCATCTTCCATGTATTTATAAATGGAACTTTTCAAGTCAAGGCTAAGTTCCGAGGAAAAGAGGAGGAACGGGTTGAAATTCGGTCTTTAACTTTGCCTATACAAATCAAGATCTACCTCTAAAACATTTCTAAACCACACTTTTTTTTTTGTCCTGGCCCGAAAAAATCCACGCTCTAATCCACTGCTCGATAGGATCTTGATATAATTTACGGCCCGCGTTTACTGCCCCGTCATCAACCTGTTTACCAAATGAAACGCTACTTCGGAAACGCGTCTGCCGCGGATACCGTCTCCCTGTTGTTGCCAGGTAACGATTTGGGCTGCTTATATTTCACATAAGAATCAATGTAAATTATACGGATTTTAACCTGAAATCTGGCAACAAGGGTCTCCCCGCGCGTAAACTCGCGAACTCTCCGAAGAGACCACCGTTGCCAGCTTTTGGGGCGAATATATTTTTCTTGCATTTTTTATAGATTTAGATGGGGCTGTTGCACCCTTTTGCTGCAGGTGGTTTAAAGGTCGATTTAGATGTAAAAAACTCCAAAAATAACGATGGAAACAGTAGAAGCTTACGGAAAGAAAAAAAAAGCACAATGCTTTTAAGCGTGCGATCGTATAATGGCGGTTTTTGGCACTAATAATGGGCAATTTCCAGTCTAATATTTAATACTGTCACACCAAGAAGAGACCTATAGGAGACTATACTTTCCTTTGGCACCAGTGTCACCGCACCGGGTGTCACAGTGCCATTAATCAGCTCATAATCACTCCTCTGGTGGCTAGTTACTCCGTGAATCTGCCTTTCCTGCACCATGCGTGGAAAGAGTAAATACTACTATGAGAATGAGAATCTCCTATGTTATTAATGCCAAACACTGACCTCATACGATCGAGCGTGTAAAAGCATTTTATGCGTAAAGGAGTGAATTTCATAAGTTTTTAGAGCTACCTAATTTTTTATGATTTTTACATCCAAATACCCTTCCTATTGCACCAGGGTCGGATTGGCCGTAGGGAATTCCAGGAAGATTCCCAGTGGGCTGGTTGGGTCCAAGGGCCGGTCTTCTTAATGTTTTTTTTCTTTTTTTTCTTTATTATCATTAATTTTATTTTTATTTCTTTATTTATTTATCTATTCATTTATTTATTTTTTGTTTTTTATATTTTTTTTTATCGGATGGAGCTTATTGAGATTGGGAAACCCATGTACAGGGCGGTAAACACCGTCATTACGGACTCGTGTTTGAAAGCACTTTAAGAGTTTGGGAGGGGATTTCGTGATTTTTTAGTGTGCGTGTCGTCATTTTTATTGGGTTTTACTCACATTTAGCAACTATTATCAAGCCTGCATGTATACAGCAAAAGATTGCAACAGCTCCATTGTTGTAAATCCAGAATCCTGGTTTTCTAGCACGGACTTGTAATAAATTTATATATTAAAAATAAAGTAAATTTTACCTACTTATTTTTGTTCAACAAATTTTAGGCCTCAACAATTTGAGTATTTTAGGTAACCTATTCCTAATTTTTGGCTTAATTTTAGCAATAAATTTTGGCGTAATTTATGTGCTATAAATTGCGTTTTAAAGGGTCTAGTATTCAAAATTTTACTAGGGAAGCCCCCCGCCCCCCGACGACTGAGGGTTGTATACCCAGGGAGCTGATCGGGGACTTCATAGTTAACCATATCGATAAAACTGAAAACAAGTGACACGATTGGGTGAGAGATCAATTCAGGGTGGATCTTTTTCGAAAACCATTGTCCAGTCGCTCGGTACGTAAAGGTTGCTCGGAGACACCTTTACATAACGAGCGACTGAACAATGGTTTTCAAAAGACTTCCGCCCCTCATCGGTCTCCCACCCAATCCTGTCACTTGTATTCAGTTTTATCGATCAGTTTAACTATGAAGTTCCCGATCAGCTCGCAGACCCCTTAGCTGCATGGGGGTCGGTCTCAACTCGTTTCTCCCGGTAATATTTTGGAGCCCAATCCCACCCTTAAAGAGCCCAATTTTCCCCACCCGGCAAAAAATGAATCGCCCGGTTTGGTCCTAAAAACGTCCTAAAAACCGCCTAATTTTATCCGAGTGTCGTTTCGGTTTCGAAACGAACCTCCTAGTGTCGGCCTGCAGTGCACTTTGAGTAAGGCGGATGTCCGTTTCTCGTGTATTTTTCGGAAACAAAGCAGACCTTACAATTAGCTCATATGCATGCGTTAGACTTAAGGTTTTTCCCAGGACGTTTTTCGGCTCCGGAAAATAATCTTAAACATAATAGGGACGTTTTTGGACAGTTTAATTTTTTGCCGGGCATTTGGGGAAAAATAAGTTTTGCGTCCGTACATTCGGCAACGCCGAATGTGACAGGACTGAAGCAGCGTGAACGCAACGCGAATGGGACGCGAATGAACGATTTATCCCGTAATTCATTCATTTTCTTCCGTAGTTTTTCCTTCTTCCCTCCTCCTCCTACTCATCCTCCTCATCAACCCCCAACCCTCTTTCTCTCAACTTTCTTTCCTCCCCATGCTCAATATTTACGCGAAAGAAAAGGAGGGAGGAAAAAAACTTCGATAAATCGCTCGTGAAGAATGTCCGTGTCATACGTGTTTACTTTTATTTATTTTTTTATTATTATTATTTTTTTTTTTTATATCCTCGCGACTTTTAAAAATATATTTCAAGATACATTCTCACGCCTCTTTGATCTCTGTCGGATTCTATCGGAAAATAGTTTTGGAGCAATTTGTGTCGTTTTAAGAAAATTGAACCGCTCCGCGGAACTCGAGGAAAAAATTGTCCCCGGCTTACAAACACATTTCTCTCCGACGTATCAGCCTTTGCGGCTCAGCATACTTAACTCGTTATGTATAGAACTTTCCTCGAACGGATTTATAAAAAAGTGTATAAAATAGATTTCGCTTGAGAAATTGTATCATTGAGTGAATGTTAAATGATGTCAAGAGGGCGATGACCTCTTTGCAACTGGTTGATTGGTGATACTTGGGGGGGGGGGGAGTTTGGTGGTTGGTTGGTGGAAGGGGACCAGAAATTAGAATTATTCAATACAAAAAGTGAAAATCCTAGCCACGAAAGGTATACGCTATTTTTGTTATACTGATGAGAACTCTCGTTACTATCAGTGAAAGAGAGATGATGCAGAGAAGAATGAACGAGGTTAAGTTGCGAAGTGGTGCTTCGTGACGTCACGATGCAATCGATTTTGATGGAAACAATAATTACTTATAATTTTGTCTATAAAATGCAACCTGTTTTTGAACGAAAAGGCACTAAGACTTTCAAAATAAATTATCGAGGTAAAAATTTTCATTCCTCCATTGTTTGACCAGTTTTAAATAATTTTGCAGTTTCAGATATTTCAGAGTCTATCAGAATTGCCTCATGAAAGTATGTTATAAAATATCTAAAACGCTTTGGAAAATCATGGACAACATTATCAAGGGCAGTTTCAGTTAGAGGACTTTCTTTTGAAGGTCATTGTAGAGCTCGTTTCAACAGTGTAGGCGGAGCCAAACATAATCTTTGGCGAATTGTCAACTTTTATTCCTTCAAATCAATACCGAATTCGCCCCTGACTTTAATCTTTTGTGTTTAAAGTTTTCCTCATTGAAAAGTGAACACTCAATTTAATTTTTACTCATTTTCTTCGAGTAATATCAGACATAATGTTGACAAATTCCAAAGATTATCGGTCTAGGTCCACCTACTTTTCTGAAACGAGCTCTACCTACCGTATAAACATCTCTCTTTTCAGTTTACTTAGCACTTTTCTATAGTAGGTTTTTTACTAAGGCAATACACACCGAAAAAAAAAAGTGTTAAAGAGGTTGATCCAGCTCCCATAAGGAGTGGGCCCCTCGAGTTTTCAAACCAAACCTTTCTAGATCGATAGAGCTACCTCTGGGGGTTCTGAAAAGGCCCAGTTTTTTAATTTTGACCCCATAGAGACGGGGGGGCGGGGGGTCAAAGGTGAAACCTTTAAACCGTTATAACTCCCTCAAAAATTAAGGTATCAAAACGAACTTGACGCCAAAAGATAGAGCATACAAAGAGCTTTCTAAAAATGTATAGGTTTTTAAAATTCCAACAATTTTAAGTCCCATTTTTGGCGATTTTTCGAATTTTCAAAATTAAAAATTTTGATTTTTCGATTTTTTAAGGGAGGCGGATCCTGGCTAGGAAAACAAAAAACTGTCAGGAAAGTAGCGGAAGTAATGACCTTTTTAACAGCGCAAACCGCAATGTGGGGAAATGTTTCGTTTCAGAGATATAAGGCCGCAAAGTTGACGCGTCGAGATTTTTAGCGCTTCTCGAGGCGCGCGCGATGCCTGCCCGACGGAAATTCACGCACAGGGAAACTGTATGACTTGAATAAATGGGAGGGGAACATTGGAAGACGCTTCTTATCTCATACATTCATTAGATTTAGGGTTTATACTTCCATTTCATTAACCCTCCCCCCCTTCCCCTCAAAAAAGAAATGAGCCGCGGGGCTAAAACTGACGACGGCGCAATCACACTAATAATCAGAAATTAACGAGACCCAAAAAAAAAAACAAAGAAAACAAAAAAAAAAACAAAAAAAAAGGAGACTCACCAATGTGGCAATGTATAAAAAAATAAAT
Organism: Trialeurodes vaporariorum; assembly: GCA_011764245.1. Lineage (NCBI taxonomy): Eukaryota > Metazoa > Arthropoda > Insecta > Hemiptera > Aleyrodidae > Trialeurodes > Trialeurodes vaporariorum. Next base: position 17,193,783 of record VMOF01000388.1, read on the forward strand.
AAATAAATAAATAAATAGATAAATAAATAAATAAATAAATCGGCGCAGGGTTAATAATTGAACCCATTTTTTTTTACAGTATTCATATAACTATAGCTTAACATACTTATATCCTATGTTTGCTCGTTAAACATCATATGTTCGAGTGTTTAAATGTATGTTTCATTTACTGCACTACTCTTGTTCATTTGGCAACACTCGTTTTTAGGGGGTCATTCGTTGGATGTAGATATATATCTCACGTATTATCTGTTAACCTGAAGGAAAGCTGCTTCTACAGGTATCTACCGATGACTGTCCGTAATTCTGATACAGAAAAAGATAAGATGCATGTGATAGACGTAAACTTGCATCTATGTTTATTTATCTATTTATTTATTTATTTATTTATTTATTTATTTATTTATTTATTTATTTATTTATTTTTTATACATTGCCACATTGGTGAGTCTCCTTTTTTTTTTGTTTTTTGTTTTTTTTTTTTGGTCTCGTTAATTTCTGATTTTTAGTGTGACTGCGCCGTCGTCAGTTTTAGCAATTTATTTATTTATTTATTTTTTTATACATTGCCACATTGGTGAGTCTCTTTTTTTTGTTTTTTTTTGGGTCTCGTTAATTTCTGATTATTAGTGTGATTGCGCCGTCGTCAGTTTTAGCCCCGCGGCTCATTTCTTTTTTGAGGGGAAGGGGGGGAGGGTTAATGAAATGGAAGTATAAACCCTAAATCTAATGAATGTATGAGATAAGAAGCGTCTTCCAATGTTCCCCTCCCATTTATTCAAGTCATACAGTTTCCCTGTGCGTGAATTTCCGTCGGGCAGGCATCGCGCGCGCCTCGAGAAGCGCTAAAAATCTCGACGCGTCAACTTTGCGGCCTTATATCTCTGAAACGAAACATTTCCCCACATTGCGGTTTGCGCTGTTAAAAAGGTCATTACTTCCGCTACTTTCCTGACAGTTTTTTGTTTTCCTAGCCAGGATCCGCCTCCCTTAAAAAATCGAAAAATCAAAATTTTTAATTTTGAAAATTCGAAAAATCGCCAAAAATGGGACTTAAAATTGTTGGAATTTTAAAAACCTATACATTTTTAGAAAGCTCTTTGTATGCTCTATCTTTTGGCGTCAAGTTCGTTTTGATACCTTAATTTTTGAGGGAGTTATAACGGTTTAAAGGTTTCACCTTTGACCCCCCGCCCTCCCGTCTCTATGGGGTCAAAATTAAAAAACTGGGCCTTTTCAGAACCCCCAGAGGTAGCTCTATCGATCTAGAAAGGTTTGGTTTGAAAACTCGAGGGGCCCACTCCTTATGGGAGCTGGATCAACCTCTTTACAATGGGGGTTGATAATTTTACAATCCAGTATCGCAAAAAATCGTGACAGCTATATGTATTGTTATTTTTTGAAACACTTGGATTGTAAAATTGTCAAAACGGCTGTATTGGAGAATCAACAGAAAATTCAGCTGACACTTCAATCTGGATTGCAAAGATTTCAAAACGGCAGTTATGAAATAGCAAGTCTAAATGCTGATTGTTCAATCGGGGCTGTAAGTTTTTCTTTCTAAAAATATCTAAATTATATACACCGGTAGAAGGAACTTCAATCCAAAATGAAAACTTAACAATTTTGTGGATTGTCAAATTTATGATACAGATCTTCAGAGTGACATTTTGCTTGGATTGTAAAATTACCTATCTAGGATTATCTAATTTTTTTTTTTTTTTTTTTTAGTAAATTTTAATTTACTTATATAGCTGCTTTCCCCCCCCCTCCCCCCCGGATGGACTCTATAAAGTACGTACTGTATATAGACTTTATATTATGTTTATACGTACTGTACTAATGTACGTACTATATTTTGGTGGTATAACATGTATTTAGCATATAAATCACGTATTGTAGTAGATATGTGTATAGCACTGAAATAGTTATTATATAGTAAATGTAATATATGTACTTTATGCATTATATGCATTACATGCATTATATAAACAATTTTTTTATTTTTTTATAGGGGGGTTTTGGGGGTTCCCCCTCCCCCCCCCCCCCGGCTGGCGAAAAGGTCCACAAAATGAGTGAAATGCAGGGCCGAAAAGGCCAAATATGGGTAAGAGAGGGTTAGGTAATGGTTAAATATGGGTGAAATAGGGGCATGAAGAGGCCGAATAAAGGGAATTAGGGGCAAACCAGGTAAATAAAGGTAAATGGAGCCGCATATAGCTATAAATAAGTGGAAATAAGTGCGAATTTAGGCAAATTAGTGTCAATAAGAGAATTACGAGCACAAAGGGGAAGAAAGGGCCAAAAAAGGGGTAAAATACGGGTGAAATGCAGGGAAGAAAAGGCCAAATATGGGTAAGATAGGGGTTAAGTAGGGGCGAATATGGGCGAAATAGGGTCATAAAGGGGAAAAATGAAAGGAATTGGGAGCAAACGAGAAAAATAAAGTATAATAAGGGCGCTTATATAAATAATTAGGTGGAAATATGGGCAAATTCAAGCAAATAGGTGTCAATCAGAGAAAATACGAGCACAAAAAGACGTAAAGGGCCAAAAATGGGTGAAATGCAAGGACGAAAAGGCCAAATATTGGTTAGAGAGGGGTTAGGTAAAGGTTAAATATGGGTGAAATAGGGGCATAAAGAGGCCAAATAAGGGGAATTAGGGGAAAACCAGGTAATTAAAGGTAAATGGAGCCGCATATAGCTGTAAATAAGTGGAAATTAGTGCGAATTCAGGCAAATTAGTGTCAATAAGAGAATTACGAGCACAAAGGGGAGGAAAAAAACAAAATAATGGGTAAAATACGAGTGAAATGCAGGGAAGAAAAGTCCAAATATGGGTAAAATGTGGGTTAAGTAGGGGCAAATGTGGGCGAAATAGGGTCATCAAGGGGAAAAATAAAAGGAATTGGGAGCAAACGAGGAAAATAAAGTAAAATAAGGGCGCTTTTATGAATATTTAGGTGGATATATGGGCAAATTCAAACAATAGGTGTCAATAAGAGGAAATACGAGCACAAAAAGACGGAAAGGCCCAAAAATGGGTGAAATGCAGGGGCGGAAAGGCCCAATATGGGTAAGATATGGGTTAAGTAGGGGCAAATATGGACGAAATAGGGTCATAAAAGGGAAAAATAAGAGAAATTGGGAGCAAACGAGAAAAATTTTGTGAAAGCGCTTATATGAATAATTAAGTGGAAATATGGGGAAACTGAAGCAAATAGGTATCAATTAGAATACGAGCACAAAAAGGCGGAAAGGGCCAAAAATGGGTGAAATGCAGGTACGAATAGACCTAATATGGGTAAGATAGGGCTTAAGTAGGGGCAAATATCGGCGAAATAGGGTCATAAAGGGGAAAAATAAAAAGAATTAGGAGCAAACGAGAAAAATAAAGTCAAATAAGGACACTTATATAAATAATTAGGTGGGAATATGGGCAAATTCAAGCAAATAGGTGTCAATCGGGTGGGGCAAAAAAGGTGGGCGAAATAGAATCATAAATGGGAAAAATTAAAGGAATTAAGAGCAATCGAGAAAAATAAAGTGAAATAAGGGCGCCTTTAAGAATAATTAGGTGGAAATATGGGCAAATTCAAACAAATATATTAATTAGAGAAGATATGAACACATTATAAATGAGTGGAAATATGTGCGAATTTAGGCAAATAAGTGTCAATAAGAGAATTACGAGCACAAAGGGGAGGAAAGGGCCAAAAAAGGGGCCAAAAATGGGTGAAATGCAGGAGCGAAAAGGCCAAATATGGGTAAGAGAAGGTTAGTTAAAGGTTAAATATGGGTGAAATAGGGGCATGAAGAAGCCGAATAAGGGGAATTAGGGGCAAACCAGGTAAACAAAGGTAAATGGAGCCGCATATAACTATAAACAAGCAGGGAAGCTCCGATACATTGCATGTATTGGAAAAGCGTGCCTGTGAATTGTAAACATAAAAATCTGCGCATAAGTTGTTTCATTTGGTCTTCTGCTCTGCTGGGTTTTGCAGAAATAAGTTTTGCATAAAGGCTTACGCATACATGGTTTAAATATATTTATTATAATGTAGTTCATGGGAGAAGATTTGTCAATTTATTGTATATTATTTAAGGTACAGGAAGTGCTGTTGGAGCTTTGATTAAGAAAATATGACAATGTATATGCATTTGAGACGTATATTTGAAAAAAAATATTTTTGAGTCGTTGTTTTTGCAGTGACACATTACAATGGGGCTATTGCACACTTTTTGTATAAGCGATTTAATAGTCGATTATGGCGTAAAAACCTCAAAAAATAACGATGGCGGCACTAAAAACTTCCAAAATCCACTCCTAAACTCAATAAACGCAGTTATTTGCGCGAGCGTAATGGTGGCCGAAGGCACTAACAATGGGAGATTCCCATCTAACAATTCTGAAACTCCATTAAGAAGTGACCAATAAGAGACTACTTTCATTTGACACCGGTGTCACTTGGTGTTGCGGTACCATTCATCGGATGTGGATCATCACTCTGATGACTAATAACTCTGTGAATCATCCTTGTCAGCATAGAAAGAGTGACAAAATTAAGATAGGAATCTCCCATTGTTAGTGCCTTCGGCCACCATTACGCTCGCGCAAATAACTGCGTTTATTGAGTTTAGGAGTGGATTTTGGAAGTTTTTAGTACCGCCATCGTTATTTTTTGAGGTTTTTACGCCATAATCGACTATTAAATCGCTCATAGAAAAAGTGTGCAATAGCCCCATTGGTTCAATGTTTTGTTCATTTGTGGATTACAGCTGTTTGAAATGCATCAGCAATTCTTAAGGAGACTTTGTAGTATGTAACTAACATATGAATTGAATAAATAGATTTATAACATACATGAATGATTCAATAATGAAAATTTGGATGAAATCACTGATTATAGAGTATTTGAAGTTTAAATGATTCGATTCTGCGTTGAATGGATGTAAAAGATTCTATTTATAATTTAATAAAATGAGAAAGAAAAGATAGGTAGGCCATGGTTTTGTTGGTGGAATATGGTGATGAAAGGTAAAAGAAGGTAATTAATAAATGTCTACATATTGATAGAGACGAAATAGAGTCATTCCTTTCAATATCTGAATTTTTAGACACAGTATTGGCCGATTTGGATCTGAAAATTAAACAATTACAATTAATGTCAATAAAAGCAATTCCTGCTATGTTTTCATTAAAGGCTTTACTGTACAGAGAAACCTTATGGTGAATACTCAAGATAAAATTAGGCTGAATCATCTACTTGGAAAAAATGCTATGATTAGCATCCAGTAAAAACATTACAGACGTACATACTAATTGAAGTATTAATAATTTATGCATCAACTTTGACAACTATAATTAGTCTAGTCCCCTACTTCATTGCGATGCGTCCCTTCAAGCAAACAGAGTTGCTTACCAGAGTTGCAGAGTTTCTAGCCTTTCATTCGATGACATTCTATCAATGAGAAGCAAAAAAAGTTACGCATATACAAGCTTCCACCCCTCCCCCCTCTCCATACATGTGCTTATTTTACAAAATTGGCCGTATAGTGGTACCTTTGATGATTATATTTAATTTTTGGATTCTCTCAAAGAGAGCAAGTATAGTCTGGACTCAGCGCATGAGATTTCAATTATTTTACTCATCGGACAGTGATTAAATACCAGAGGACCTGAATAGAATAAAAGAAGTCTACTACATTTTATATACAAAGTGAGCCAGAGCATCCGTTGCTGGCATTTTTCTCGAAAATTACTGAAACAAATGATTTGAACAAAACAATGAGACAGAAAATTGACTCCAAATTTTTCATTTCTGATATTTTCATAAGCTCCTGACAACCTCTTAGGGTGTATTCTGGGGGGGTTCATTCTGGGGGGGTTCAAACACATTTTTCAACTTTTCTCGAAAAAACCCTCAATGCAGATGTAAAAATTCATTTATAATCTAAAAGTAGAGAAAAAAATTCGTTTTATAAGTTTGAAAAATAGGCGCAACGTAGGAATCTGAACAAAAACCTTCTGTGAAGAAAGCTGATTTTATAAGCTTTCAGATGGCGCAAACCGCGATGCCGAAAAACATTTCGTTCAAGAGTTATGACCGCGCAAAGTTTCAAATCTAGGCCAAAAATATGGTTCCGACTTTCGATTCTACAAAAAAATTTGTTGCTCCACCGATAATCGATGAAATTCATTGAAACTTGGTGGAAGCGGGTTTTTTGGGTCGCTGAATTTATTTTTGACATAAGTTTTTCAAAATTCTCAAATCACATATGGCCGCCATAGTTTTTCGTTCAGATTCCTTCATTGCGCCTATTTTTCAAACTCAAAAAACGGATTTTTGGAAACTTCAAAAGTAAAACAAAATGCAAAAAAAGGGTCAAATATTTTTGAACTAAACACTGTAGCACATCAATCGAAAGATCTTTAAAATACGCATCTTTTGGTGCAAAGTTCTCGTCAATATCTATTTTCGTTCAAAAGTTATGGAGCATTGGAGGTTTTGACTTTGACCCCCTGCACTCCCGCTCCCAGTTGACCAAATTCAGAAAACTGCAGATATTCTGAAAGATGATGCTTAGCTCTATCATCCCTGAAAGTTTCATCCATTTTTGAGGGGGGGGCACTCCTAATGGTAGCTGGATGGACCCCTTTTCATCAAAACAAAACAAATGAAAGGAATTGGGAGCAAACGAGAAAAATAAAGTGAAATAAGGGCGCTTATATGAATAATTAGGTGGAAATATGGGCAAATTCAAGCAAATAGGTGTCAATCAAAGAAAATACGAGCACAAAATGACGGAAAGGGCCAAAAATGGGTGAAATGCAGGGGCGAAAAGGCCAAATATGGGTTAGAGAGGGGTTAGGAAAAGGTTAAATATGGGTGAAATAGGGGCATGAAGAGGCCAAATAAAGGGAATTAGGGGCAAACCAGGTAAATAAAGGTAAATAGAGCCGGATATATCTTTAAATGAGTGGAAATATGTGCGAATTTAGGCAAATAAGTGTCAATAAGAGAATTACGAGCACAAAGGGGAGGAAAGGGCCAAAAAAGGGGCCAAAAATAGGTGAAATGCAGGGGTGAAAAGGCCAAATATGGGTAAGAGAGGGTTAGGTAAAGGTTAAATATGGGTGAAATAGGGGCATGAAGAGGCCAATAGGGCTCTTCAATTCAAAAAAGGCCAAAAATAGGTACAATGCAGGGGAGAAATGTCAAACATGGGTGAGAAAGGGGTTAGAAGGGGCCAAATATGGGTGAAATAGGGACATGAAGAGGCCAAATAAGGGGAATCAGGGGCAAACGAGAAAAATAAGGTTAATTGAGGGCGCTTATAGCAATGAATAAGTGGAAATATGGGCGCATTCAGGCAAGTAGGTGTTGAAGGTGTCAATAAAGGAAAATGCGATCTTAAAGGTCGGTCCATTGACCAGTCAGAAGCGTCCATTTCAATTAATGGGAAATACTCGATCCCGATTGGTCAGTCCATTGACCAATCAGAAGCGTCCATTTCAATGAATGGGGATACCAGGGGGATACTCGATCCTGATTAGTCGGTCCATTGACCAATCAAAAGCGTCCATTTCAATCAATGGGATATACTCGATCATGATTGGTCGATTCATTGACCAATCAGAAGCGTCCATTTCAATAAATGGAGAATACTCGATCCTGATTGGTAAGTCTATTGACCAATCAAAAGTGTCCATTTCAAAATTAGGGAATACTTGATGCTGATTGGTTCATCCATTGACCAATAAGATGCGTCCATTTCAATAAATGGGAACACTCCCTTCTGGTTAGTTCATCTATTGACCAATCAGAAACGCCCATTTCCCAGATTTTAGGGAATTCCCCAGTTACTGGAGGATTTCCAAATTTATTTTGGGTTGCATTGAGGTCAGGAAGTGGAAAACATGGGTGAAATGAAGCAGAAAAGGAGCAAGTAAGGAGTACTTTGGGCGAACGGGAACACATTGAGGTGAATGAAGGCGCATATAGGTATTAATAAGTGCAAATAAGAGCAAATACTGGGAAATAGAAGTCAATAAGGAATATTACTGGAAAATAGGGGCATAAAGGGCCAAATATGGGGGATATGGAGGGAACAAGGGACCAAATACGATTGAAATATTGGATTTTGGAGGATAAATATAGGTGAAATGGAAGCAGGAAGGACCAAATAAGGGGAGGGTAGATTAGAGGATGCATCGATCAAACAGAAGCAACCATATTAATATTTGAGAAATATGTTCAACACTGACCGGTTAATCAATCAAAAATTACAGTTCAATTTGACCAGTTACCAAAAATGTCAAAAAAAAATTCCAACCATGTGGCAAATCATTCGACATTCAAAATATATGAACAACACAAAAAAACCGGCAACAGTAAATTAAAAGAGCTTGATTCAAAATGGGGGTTTTTCTCCCCCCCACCGATTTTGCTAAAACTTTGTATTTTGATAGTACTTGATATAAGTAGTCTTTTTTTTCAAATAAAGTTTTTCCAAAAATAACTAGGGGGGGAGTTACAGTGTTGCAAAGTTGCACCTTTCAAAAATTCATAACTTTCGCGTAAATCATCCGATTGAAACGCGGTTTTCACCAAAAGATGCGGATTGTAAAGCACTTTCATGCCATCCAAACGGAATTCAATTTCAATAATTTTTGACTTAGTTATTGTCATTTTTGTGATTTTTAGGCCACCCAAAATCTACTTAAAGTGAAATAAAAAAAAACAGTATTTTTTGATTTTGACCGGGTTGAAATATGTTATTCCTCTTTAAATTCTGCGTAAAATGAGCCCAAGCAGAATGCAGGGCGATTTTTTGTTCCGGAGTTATGCATTTTTAAGTAAGCGAAAAACGAGTTTTTTAGGGTACCCATGAGCGTTCGATAGAGAGGCTCAAGTCAAATAAATGGAAAAGGTATTTTTTGATTTTGATCAAATTGGAATATGTTATTTCTACTTAAATTCTGCGTAAAATGAGCCCAAGTAGAATGTGGGGCGATTTTTTGTTGCGGAGCTATGCGCGTTTTAGTAAGCGAAAGTCGAGTGGTTGAGGCTACCCGGGCTACCCACGTCTTTGAGCCTCTCCATAGAACGCTCGACTTTCGCTTACTAAAACGCGCATAGCTCCCCAGCAAAAAATCGCCCCACATTCTGCTTGGGCTCATTTTACGCAGAATTCAAGTAGGAATAACATATTTTAATTTGATCAAAATCAAAAAATACTGTGTCCATTTATTTGACTTGAGCCTCTCTCTCGAACGCTCATGGGCACCCTAAAAAACTCGTTTTTCGCTTACTAAAAAATGCATAACTCCGGAACAAAAAATCGCCCTGCATTCTGCTTGGGCTCATTTTACGCAGAATATAAAGAGAAATAACATATTTCAACCCGGTCAAAATAAAAAAATACCATTTTTTTTTATTTCACTTTAAGTAGATTTTGGGTGGCCTAAAAATCACAAAAATGACAATAACTAAGTCAAAAATTATTGAAATTGAATTCCGTTTAGATGGCATGAAAGTGCTTTACAATCCGCATCTTTTAGTGAAAACCGCGTTTCAATTGGATGATTTACGCGAAAGTTATGAATTTTTGAAAGGTGCGACTTTGCAACACTGTAACTCCCCCCTAATTATTTTTGGAAAAAGTTTATTTGAGAAAAAAGACTACTTTTATCAAGTACTATCAAAATACAAAGTTTCAGGAAAATCGGTGGGGGGGAGAAAAACCCCCATTTTGAATCAAGCTCTTTACTAATAAATGTATTTGCTTCAGCAAATATCGTACAGAATTTTTTTTTGTTTTTGTTTTATTGTTTTTTTTTTTATTGTTTTTTTTTTTTATTTTTTTTTTTCCCGGATGTCCCGGGATTTGAATCTGGGTAGCCGTGGTGATTGTCCAGCACTTTACCATTAGGCTATCACAGCAGATAATGATTCAGCGCATAAAATACGCATCTTAAGGCACAATTCCTTGCAGAGGAGCGTAAACTGCCGAGTGAGTACAAAACGGAAGAGTACTTCAAACTTTGTCAACCAGAGAGCGCAATCAAATGATTTTGCGTACTAAAGATAAAATTTTACAATCCAAGAATTGATGATTTTTTATTCTAAATTGCACTTTTTACAATGCCAGATTCGGTTAATTTTACAATCCAAGGAATTTATAATTTTTCATTCTGAATTTCAGTTTTTATAAAGCCAGGTTTTGTTAATTTTACAATCCAAGATTTTGTCAATTTTACAATCCAAGAAATTGATGCTTTATCATTTTGGATAGCAGTTTTTACAATGCCTGGTTTTGTTAATTTTACAATCCAAGATTTTGTAAATTTTACCATTCATGATTTGCAAGATTTTCCATTTGTACAGTTAGAATTGCAAAAATTTAGAATGTGACCATAACAACGAGTGAAGAATGTAATTTCAGCAACATTTTTTAACAAAACTAACAATCCAAAATGCGAAAACAACAAAATCTCTAGCCAGCTAATTTAGCGACTAAGTGTTTAGCATTTCTAACAAAATAAAATTGTTCATTTACCTACCTACACGCTAAATTTTCCCAAAAAAGTAAATGCAAATTTTGCAAACAATGTTTTGTTATTCCAGCCATTCCCTTTTTTTTCGGTGCATATACCTATTATATTGATTGGCGTCCGGGGACATTTAGTTCCAGGGATCGTCTACCGTCTACCTATTCAAAGAAATCCAGCTAGTGACCCACCACAAATCAATCGTTGAAGTCGCGCGATTCACGCGATCAGACTTTACTGTGAGTCCCAAAAGTCACTAGCCGACTAAAATAAAAAAGCACGTACTTCATACATCAATAAACAACACGCGTGCTAGTTAATTTCAGAGTAGTAGACATTTAGATTGATTTACAAGAGCAATTCTGTCAAACATGATACTAATGAGCAGACCTGTTCTTCAATGTTGAGAGATATGTGGTTTCCGACATGGACTTGGTAAGTCTACATGTCTAAAGACATACAAATAGAAATCTCGTTCTTGTATAATAAATGATTGTATTAGTAGCGCAACAGGAGGGTATAGTCACAAGATCAGGTGACTGTGGATTCTTCCCACTGGAATGTATGTAAAACAATCGATTGGTAAATGGGCCATGGCCCCCTCAAGAATCGATTGTTAATCATACTTTTAAATGGAAAGAACTCATGGTTGCCAAATTGCTGGATCCGCCCGTGCTGGGTTCAGGGTGATGGTACGCGAAATTGATGCTTTCACAGTAAAAGTGGAGGCTGGGCTACCGTTTTGCGTATAATCAATGCTATTTTTCTTTTCATCGATGATTCTACCGGTTGAGAAAAGATTACACAGTTCAGTTCAGTGTATTACTATAATGAATTAAAATACTCGCATCGATAATCTCTTCTCAACCGGTGGAGTTGTCGATGACTTCAAAAAACTTGCGGATATTTTAATTAATTAACGGAGTTTCCACCGATTAAGGAAAGATTACAGATCAGAGTATTTTCCTGCATTACAGTCATACACTGAACTGAACCGTATAATCTTTTCTCAACCGGTGGAATCATCGGTGAATAGAAAAATAGCATTGATTATACGCAAAACGGCAGCCCTGAGTGGAGGGGATGAGGCCGAGGAAAGGAGGGGCCAAGCTTCCAAATCCCATAGCAACGCATTCTAGCTCACCAATGGTTTGGGTTGAACGTTGAATGATTCACGTTTCCATTGGCAAAGCGTAGAATGAAAATTAGCTGCGACAAAATTGTATTATTTTATAAAATCCCTTTACAAATATCGCACAGTTAGGTGTTTGGCGAACAGCCTCGAATTCTGTCTTCTTACTGAGTTTAAATGGACCAAAATGTAACGTTGCCAACCAGTGGCGTAGCCAAGGGGGGGGAGTCCAGGGGGTCTGGACCCCCCCCCCCCCATGACACCAAAATTTGTCCTAAAAAAAGGTCATTTTTTGCGTTTTCAGACAAATTTTACCAAATTAGTATCTTTGGACCCCCCCATGACAATTTTCGAACCCCGGACACCCCCCCCCCCCCCTTGAAAAATTCCTGGCTACGCCACTGTTGCCAACTTGCACGCCACACCACTGGGCGTTTTAAAACTCTATCAGTAATTTCTCGATCTTGATCATTAGTAAACTCTAGCTAGATCGAAGCATTCAACTTGCAAATTGCTTAAATCTGTCCTCGTAACCTATGCCCTTTCTTCGTAATTTAATCTGGATGTATACATATATCTCTGTATTTTTATAATTCTTTTCTTTCTGTTGCCATTGCGTAATAATTAATGATGCAGCGCTGGGCACTTAACAATGTTGCGTTAGGTTAGAAGCGCGGACCGGGAGTCTCATATTCATCGGATGACCTTGAAGCGTGGCCAATGTTAATCAATAAAAATTTTCTGGTCATCTGCTACGCCGCCTTGCATGACTTCTATGCGTCGCGTCGGCATGATTTGCCGGAGCGGGTTAACTGCAGGAGCCAGAATTTTTCAAGCGTAGATGAGAACAAGACTACGCTTTTAAAGTCTGACATTTAAACTAAAAATCCTTGGAGAGGAAGAAAGAAAAGGCGACGCGCGAGGGGCTAATTGCAGCTCTGCCGGTAGAGTGCCTAAAAGTTTTGATAAGCTCCACAAAAAACCTTCGTTATTGGACTATTTCGCTACAAAATGTTTCGTTGACGTTGACACAACAGAAGCATTTTTCTGTGCGGATGAACTTATTGACGATATCGATTACGAATGCATCTCCAAAAAGCTTGAGCGTCTCTTCATAGGCCGCATCCAGCAATCTGGCAACTGTGCATTCTTCCAATTTGCACGTATGCAGTGGCGTAGCCAGGAATTTTTCTAGGGGGGGGGTGGACCGGAGGTCCGAAAATTGTCAGGGGGGAGGGTCCAAAGATACACATCTGGTCGAATTTGTCTGAAAACGCAAAAACTTACCTTTTGTTAGGGCAAATTTTGGTGACATAGGGGGGGAGGGGGGGTCCAGACCCCTGGCTACGCCACTGAATATATGATAAACAATCAATTCTTGAAGCGGCTATATAGCCCCGTTACTAATCGATTATTTCTCATAAAATCAAATGGGAAGAATAAACAGTTGCCAGATTGCTAGATCCGCCAATGAATCTCTTGGAGACAAGGTATATAGATTGATAAAGGTGAAGATGCATTAGGCCGCTGGCTGTAGGCGTTGATAAAAATAAATTAAATGATATCCTGCAAGAGTTGATAAGTCATAATGACGTTGGTATAGGTTCACTAGAAGCAGAGCTGGTTCATCCTTGGAGCAGTGGTGGCTCGTGCAATTTGGCAACGACACAGTCTCTCCATTCGAACGTATGTAAAACAATCGATCTGAGGTGCAATGCACCACTAAGGTATCGATACTTTTGCATAGGTTTAAATGGCAAAAAAGCACGGTTGCCAAATTGCACGAGCCGCCACTGCCTTGGAGGAATACAAACTCATTATGTGACATAAATCGGTTCACCGTCTCCTGGCGCATCTATCCTCCCAAAATTTAATGTATGGATAAGGATAATGAATATACCTGCGTATGAATTTATCTTGTCTGGGATGGACTCACTGTCAGATGGATCATGGATATGACAAAACTATAGAGAAAAAAACAAGAGGGACAAATCGTCATTGAGAGGCGCTGATCGATCTTCAGCTATCAAATCTACTACAAGCAGACGCTTAAATAAATAAGACGTAGCAAGATGGAACTGAAGCAATGTTTGTATCGGCTGATGAGTGACGCGACATGCGGATTTTATAGGACAGATACTGTCAGTTTAATAATCACGGAGCCCTTGACAACGTTGTAAAGATGCCATTCAACAATGATGTTCGTCGCCGAGACGCGTCGAGCTATCAGATCGGATTGAATCAGTGTCTGTTTCTTTCCTCCGTGTCTCTCTCGGACAGCAATTAGCCATCTGAGTCGGGTTTTGTCGATCTGTCAACCCGTGGTACTATGACTAAATAATTTGCATTTTTTACATTCAACCGCGCTCTTGCTTTTCATGCGGCAAATCTTTTGTTTCTATCATTCTTTTTCTTTTGCCCCTTTTAAAACGCCACTTTTAACCCCCTCCCCCTAAAGTTTCTTACATTACTCTCTCTCTTCTTATATCCACACATTTATTTGATTTGTGTCTCTATACGCTACGCGCGCTGGCGATGGAATTTCTCTTTGATTTCGGAATGATGTTCAATTTACCGTGCAATGGATATACGGCGCTCGCGGTGAACTGATGATGGGCTTGCAATCAACGTGAGCTTCTATCTAAGCGCGTGCGCGCGCTTCGTATTGCGTCATCGCGTAAGCCAATTCGCCAGAGAAAATTGGACCGGTCTTTTGGATATCATTCGATTTGTTTCCTTCCGTCTTGATTACAATGCCGCGGAATTGAAAGTGCATTGACTGAAGATAAATTTTGCTGTCCCACATCATCGCAGTAACAAATAAACTCACACACACACATATATCTGTACATGTACAGTACCTATACTTACACACAGACACACGCAACCTCACTGAAGCATTATACAAACGAAAGTCCTATAACTATACATCACGCCGGCTCTAAACAATCGTAGTTTTTACAAGGACCAAAACTCATCAAGTAGTTTACTGAAAGCCGGGGACAATATGCTATACCCGGACCAGATATTCAATGCGCAACAATCATTTCAAATCAACTATCAAGTATCAACCGGAATAAAAAAAAAAAAAAAAAAAAGTTGGTCGGCCAACAAAAACATTGAGAAATGGAACTTTGGCTGACCAACAAATTGGTGACAAAAAAAAAAATTACCATAGGGATGCATCACTGTTTTTACAAAGAGGTGCAACTCAATATAAGGTGTGTGACCTAAAGGTGGCCCGGCTCTTAAGGTGGCCCACCCCAGCTTATTTCAGTTAATTACACGAATTAACGATATATGGCGTTAGTGCTGAGTAGCAGGATTCTATCGCTTCCCCCACTACAAAAATGAAGAGCATCGGGGGACTCAGTTGGCGCGGAACAGTGAAACGTCCATTTTCGCAGGTCTTCAGCTAATTTTCATGGAAGTAAACAATCGTAAAAGCTAAGCCCTTAAATTGATTCCACCTTTGACTTCCAATTCATCATATAATCATTATTATTTCTGGTGTAACCTTAGGTGCATGTTTTTCGCGATGTCAAAACTCTACTTTTTTTCAAACGCAAAAAAAAACCTCAAAAACAAGCAAATTTAAAAAAATGAAATTAACATATGATAACCAACTGTCTCAATAGTAAATTGACATATTTAGTTTTTTTTTTTTTTATCTCTCATGACTTATACTTGCATATTGGCCCCAAGCATAGGTATGGCCACCTTTGGGTCACTTACCTTACGGTACGGTAGCTTATTGTATTACTTTTTTATCCCTATAGTGTAAAAGCAACAGTGTCAATCATCTTCATTTTTTCTCCTAACTTTATACTTACGTCCAACTAGAGGCGGCTCGTCGGATGAGGCAAGCGCGTCAGGGTCTCACCTGTTTTAGAGGAGGGATATAAAAAGAAACATGAACCATCCCTACACGGAAAAAAAAGATTAGTGAAAATAACCATACGGATACCTGATTTTGGCACCTGCTAGATGTTATGGTAAACTTGGCCAGAAGTATGGTACATGGTACATTTACCGATACTTTGAGTAAATATGGTTATTTTCACCGTACTTTTTTTTCCGTGTAAAAAAAAAAAAAAAAAAAAAAAAAAAAAAAACCAAAAACGCACCAGTAACTCTCTAAAATGGCAGGATTTGAGTTTCAATTTTTCAAAATTCCTGTAAGAAGTGCTCCTAAATCCCCTTATTTTCTTCGAGGTATCCTAAAATCTCCACCAGACCTGCGGTACCTATAGGTAGTTGTTTTTGTTGCCTCACCAATATGGTGAGGTTTAACGAGCCGCTATGCGCTACTGCGCCCAAACTCTAAAATTTTGGTTTAAACGAGTTTTGTGAAATTCACCCGATTGACAAGAACGGCCCCCGCTCCCCGACCCCATGATGACAATGGCGTAGACACAGTGTTCCATGGCTCGGACCTGTCAGCTCTAGTCTCACGGTGCTGCGGAGCGGCACCACTGAATTTAATGACGTGTAAATGGTGCTCGAAAGAGAATATAGGATCGTCTCAGGAGGTCTATATTGGAGTTCTTGACCTTCCATCTCTTCAAAACATTAGGCCAGGCTGGTCTCAAAATTCAAAATTCAAATTAGCTCCTCCATTATGACGATGAATTTAAGTAACCTTACTTTTTAACATACATACTTATTTGTATTAATAGATTATAGCCAAGACGCACCAAAGCAGAGAATGCGTATATCGTCCGTATCTGAGAATGTCTCCCTCTATATACTTGCGTGGTTATCGAAGAAGAGCTCGTGTAAGCAATGTAAGCACGTATCATTTACAATTTTTCTTGCGTAACGAAGAGAAGTCGGAAGAACGTTAGTTATATACAGGGTGCTTTAAAAAAAAGGGAGAAGGGAGCCTTTGACGTAATAATTTGTGCGTTCTGAAAAAAAATTATGATCTACGCGAGTATGTCAATTGTCTTTTTACCAGAAAAAAGTGGTCCTTGAGAGAGAAAAAAAATGGTCTGACACAAACTATTATGGAGTAATGAAATTTAAAAAAAAAATTAAAATTATTCTACATTAAACTATGTTGGAAATATACTACTGAAAGCATCACCAAAAACATACAAACTCAACACTCTAAAGTTTAGAAAAATCTCTCTAAAAAAAATTAAAAATAAATACATAAAATAAAAAATAAAAATAAAAATAATTCAACCCGAGTTTTTTCAACAATGGTGACTGGTGACAGCGCGAAGATCCACGGAGCATGCGGGCGCATCCGGGGGGGGGAGGATAAAAAAGGAGGAAAGGAAAGGAAAAAAGGAGAAAAGGAAAGGAAAAAATGAGGAACAGAGAAAGAGAGGAGGAAAAGAGGAAGAGAGAGAAAGGAAAGATGGGAAAAGAAATGAGTTCAAAAAAAGTATAAAAGTCATGAAACATCGTTTTCCTTGGAGGAACACATCTTTCCCGACAGCAATGTCCTTAATTGTTAATTTCGCTAGATCTTCTTCTGAAATCTAGATTTCCTAAAGACTCCGTTTTTCTATCAGCATGACGAAGATATTTCTGTAATATCAGAGTGATGAAGGTATTTCCGTAATATTAGCATGGTTTCGGAAAATCTCAATTTTCTCCAGAGTTATTTCAATATAGTTTTTGAATAGAAGTAGCCTAATTTTGCGTCTAAGAAGAGCTAAATTTTCAACATTTTCCGGGGGAGGACCCCCAGACCCCCCATATGAAATGACAACTCCCCCCCCCCATACAGAAATCCTGGGTGCGCCCATGCCACGCGGAGAAAGTGACAAATTGACGGAGGATAAAACTATTACCCCCCTCTGTACAGTCGCAGTCGGCGAATTAAGTATAATGCCAGTCGACACCTTAAATTTAGGAAAGGTAGGCCACCTGCAATGCTTCAATTCATTGATTTAAGTATTGCAGGTTGCCTACCTAAACCAAAACCTAAGGAGTAAAGGAGTCAACTGACGATATTTAATTTGCTGACTGTAAGTCAGTGGGCGTCGCGTGCATTATGGCAACGTTGCAATACCTCATTTGAATCCATGCAAAATATCAATTCGAGGGAGTGCACCGTGCACCTCCAACAGTTCGACCTTTTTCGTGCATTTAAACAAACAGAATGCTGCGTTGCCACACTGCATGCGACGACACTGCTGCATGTAAGAGAGTACAAGCGCGGGCACAAAAATTTTTCCTTGCGGGTCATTCGGAAAATAAGTGAAGTTTATCCATGACCTTTTGCACCCACTACAGATAAACAAAAACTATAATCAGCACGTTGTGCGACAAACGTTCAGCTTTAAAAAGAGCTAAAAATTGCTTTGTGTTTTTGTTTTTGTTTTTTTTACTTATGCTCTCAATCCAACGAGTGGACCCGTTATTTATTGAAATGAGATACAGCGCGGCGTGTTGATGGTTTAACTTGGGCCGGGAATGGACTTGTGGGGTATACTGTATAGTGTACAAGCGAAGGTAAGAGCTATGGAACACACTGTATAGTGTAGCTTATAAGAGTATAGGTAAGTATACTATAAGATGAATGGCAAAAATGGTCGTATATGCTCATGCTCACAATGGCGCAGGAGGTATTGTCGCTCTGACAATGAGCTATGAATCCCGAGCCGAACAAAAAGACTAATCTTGACCTCAAACAGTTTGACCGCTCAACGCAACGGCTCAAGGTTCTCAGTAACATCTTAAGACTTTCGGAGTCGAGGAGCTGAGCAGCATGCCAGAGCTGGCTCGTGCAATTTGGCAACACTGTTTGGTCTCCATTTGAATCTATGAACAACAATCGATGGTTGGTGAAGCAGCGATTCACTACGATTCGATTGTTTTACACAGAATCAAATGGAGGGAAAGCATTGTTGCCAAATAGCACGAGCCGCCACTGCCGCATGCTCGTGGTTTAAAACTTTACATCTGCGTATAAATAATTATTCGAACATCACCGTAGATTAATTACCTTTTCCTCGCAAGGAAATTGATGAGAGCATTCAAAAAAGTAATCCGCGATATAATTAATTCAGCAATTGACGATTTCTATCGCAATTAAGGAAATTGACCGATTCTTCCCAATTTTATCCTGTTAGAACTTCTTGATGAAAATATTTTATAGGGAGTGCCGACACAACGCTTTATGCAGTTGAGAGGAGTCGACCGCGTGAACGCATTCGAAGGTTAAGTTCGACAGGAGACCAGTGGTGGACAGGCGTGGATTTGTTTGCCGGCATTCTAGTCCTTTCCCGTACGTTCCACTACGCATCGACTATATTGTGTGAGGCCTTCGATGTCGTCGACTTCTGCTAAACTCCGTGAGAGCCTGAAACCAACGACAAATAATCACAACCAGAGTTGGGCATTGGGCAAATAGGGGTGTAATCGTCGGTAATCGGTAATCGATTAACTCATTTTGGACCAAGCCCGAATATACTTGGTTTTCTCCTCTAGTCTATTTCACATTGTTCCAGTATCAGGATTCCGAATAAACATGATTCTCGATGTAGTATAAAAAGACGAGATTTTGTCGGGCGCCTTCGATCCTTCGTATATGCAATTTCAACTCCCCCGAGTAGGAACTGTTAACTACCTTCCCTATACAAACGGAAAAGAGACGTTCATATGTATGAAATAACCTGGTCTTTAAAAGGTGAAATGCGTATAGTCTTCAAATAATAAATAGTAAACTTTAGGGTCTTTTCGATTAGATCTAATTCTTCTGCAACTAATACGAATGGTGACTCGTAAAAAATATCAGTCCTGATTACCATAATATCGTCCTCCGGAAAACGACGATTACGATTACTTGGTAATCCTGTTATTGATTACCTCCCCGATTTGCCCAAATCTATGATCACAACTCTTTGAGCTCGTATCGGTACTCCTTATAATCCCTCCCAGTGGCGCATCGAGAACTTTAGTTTGGTGGGGGTTTCACCGCAAATTTTCCATTTTCTGAGGCCTGTGGGGGGGGGGGGGGGGGTTTGAAAGCAATTTTGGCCGAAGATGACCTTTTTAAGGACGAAATCTTGATGCTTAGGGGGGTGTTTTGACCCTAAAACCACCCCTTCGATGCGCCACTGTCCTCCCTATACAATATTTTCATCAAATGCATGCCTCAGTTGCCCCACTTTGCTACTTATTGAGGATTACTTCCGTAAAAAGGCGGATAGAACACAGGGTGTGCTCTTATATTGTGTGTGAGATTATGAAGTGTCAAATTGGGTTTTCTTTACTTTATCATCTGACGATTACATACTTACACTCTGATTGTAAGTTATTTGAGAAACTCCTGTTTTTATGATGTTTTATGTTAATCTCCAGCAATAACACTTTAAACTCGCGATTGTTGAGTAAGAGCACACCCTCTGTTATATCCGCTCTTTTACTGAAGTTTTGAACTAGTTGCTATGCTCAGCTTCTCTGAGTTTATACTCATAAAATCTTTATGCTGCCAGCACTTTCAGGGCATGCATAGTTACGGTTAACAAGCACATCAATATTTACATATAACTTTTCAGATGGGTACTGTACCTACCTATCTTACGACAACTCCTGATTACAAACACATATTTTCACTTGAAAAAATTAAATTATAAAAAAAAACTCTACTTACAATTAATAAGTATCAACAATTTAGTTAAAGTGACGGTGAACTATAATACCTAGTGATCAAAGTTAATATTGTTTTTTGAACCAACCATAAAAAATTTGCAGTAAAGCCTTGGTTTTTGTCACATTATAGTCACGCTGCACTTTAGATCATGATAAAGAATGAGTTGACTGTTACTGAATTGTCCGAATGATTGCGAAGATTAATGATCAATGAAGTGATAGTGAAGGAAAGGTATAAGCTTACTTATACACATATGTATATGAATACATAAAAATAAAAAAGTTCAAGTTAAAAAATCAAGACTGGATCAGAAAGGTATAGTCGACATTTTCACTTTGGCATACAAAATAAAATGAGTTTACGACGACAGCGGCGGCAGAAGGACAGATGGGCACATTGTTGTCAAATTTGACTGAAAAGTTCAAAAGAGTTGGACATTTTTAGTCTCATCTGGCAACAGCGCGAAGGGCGCAAAAGGCGTAAACATCTATCAATGTCCAAAGAATGAAAACACTGGGAGTCGAAATAGAGAATAATTATGCACGGTACTCAGTAGCGCACAGAGAGTTTCTTCATCTCTCTCTTTTCTCCATTAAGAAACGTATGTTAGACAAGGATGGACAAGGGGATAAAACCCCCTCCTTCTGTCCTTTTCCTACTCATACATTCAAATGGGAAATGAGAGAGATGGAAGGTATCCTGGTTGCGCCAGTGACGGTACTTTATCTAAGAATGATCATCCACGGATTTGCATCTAAATACATGCTCGCGTATAGACATGATTTCATTCACGTCGCCGCGCGCATGCGCGGCGCCCGGGCCCGTGCAATACTACGTCCGATTCGATTCTCGTTCCTCGCAACCGACTCTTCTTTGATTCGCTTTGACTCCGCTTTGATTCGTGGGTGACGAATGTGGCGATCCCATAAGATCTGCAGTTGAACACTAAATGAGGTGTGCGAGTATTAAAACGGATTGAGGTGTAAAAAATACAGTATACTCATCTACATACAGTAGCGAAACTCTATAGGAGCGCTTTGGCGAATGTCATTTTTCAATGTAATCAAAGGGGAAAATTGAGTTGTTTACCACCCACCACTTGAGGGCGCCACACCGTCGCGTCTGATGCAAATCAAATGGAAGATGTTAGTGTTAACCACCCACCACCAGGGGGCATTTTCCGTTTTTCTAACAATGAGTTTCGGTACTGTGTAATGATAAGTATACTGTGGTGTGAAAATCTACTTAAAATCATACCGAAGGATTACATCTTATGAATGAACCGCGGACACCTGAGGGTCAACATGTCCAAAACGGGTGCATAAAAAGCACACAAATTATCTAGTTTTGTTCGTATTTTTCTTCCTGATAAAATATTTAAGCTGGCTGTACTTTATACGCCCACATACCTACGGTGTGACTTGTGCGAAACGCGATAAATCGATATCTACTCCATTGAAAACTGTTGAAAAGTTTGGATTTCTTTGGAGTTTCCTTCCAGCCCCCCCCCCCCCCCCCCCCCGATCGACAATCTTCTATAATTTTAAATGAAGTAGACATCGATATCGCATTGCACGCGAGCAGTCAGTGATATACCAATGGTTTCAAGTCAAAACAGCACACCTAAAACTGCCTAGTTTTTTCTGCATCCATCGTAAAGGTGATAAAAAGATGCTTGTGATAATTTTGCCATCAGGTATATCGACACGTGACATAATCACCGAGCTTCCGAGGCAACAGATTCTAACACACTGAACGATTTTATATCTTCTCGAAATTCGGTCTGGTGACAGTGGTGACATGACACCGATGACCAATTGATTCTATCGTTACCAGCGTATTCCGGGTGCAGCAGTGATTTTTGTTGATGATGGGATGGGACATGCACTGATGAGCGTTAAATTGTCTGAAAAATATTCACTTCTTTTCCTTCACTCCTACAAGATCGGTGGGGGGGGGGGGGCTCTACGAGTCAGCCTCTTCCCCTCCCTCCCTTCCGTATATAGACGAGAAGCACACTAAAAACAAAAACATTCTTTTTAGCAGGGTAGGGGGAAAACAAACCGAGAACGCGTTTTTTCGACTTGGCAACAACACCACGCCGCACGAATCACCAGCTTTCGTCGGCCGCAAGCACAATTAGGTGGATACGCAGCAACAGGAGAAAACCCTGGGGGAAACTAGGTTGACATTTGGTCAATTTAGCGGACGGAGAGGGAAACTGTCCCAGAACGGTAGGAAAAAAGAAGAAGAAGGAATTATATAGGATATAAAGGGTAGAATAAGGACCACGTCGGTGGGGAGTGACGGAAGGAAAGAGGTGGAGACCGATTATACGAATGTATTTGAGAGGTTTCCCGCAGATGAAATGTGTGTCAAATTATGAACGCAGATCGATCCATCTATCAGCTTTTCGCGGGTTTCACTTTTTAACAGGTGCACCGTGCAGCAACTTCCGGAGTCGCTTTGAATACTGCCAATAGACTCGTAACACACAATAGACCAGCGTTGAGTTCGAGCGAGTGATATAAATGTAGGCATGTGAGTGCTGCTTGACGTGTAAGTGAGTGCGTGAGTGAGTGAGTGAGTGAGTGAGTGACTGAGTGAGTGAGTGAGTGAAAGAGTGAGTGAGTGAGTGAGTGAGTGAGTGAGTGACCGTTGTCAATTGTACATTGTACTTACATGTAAGTACAGAGTGTTCTAAAGTAACTGAAAACTGGCTATAACATTTTGAACGGATAAATATAACAAGTTATTCTAGTTTGTGCCACTTTTCATTATTTTGAGCAGATTCAGCGGGGGAATTTGTATAACTGTCGGACCCCAGAGAAAACTGGCTCCAAGATGTAAAATGATACGTGCTATCAAGTAATAAATCGTTGGGGGGGGGGAGGAAAAAAAGGATATTTTCCGCAAATCGGGGGTCGTTATTTCTTTAAGCTTCAAAAATATGACCGATGAAAGTTTGTAAAGAATGGTTATTGTTTTGTGATACTCATGATACATTTTTTCATCAAAAAAAGAAACAGAATTACCAAAGCCAGTATGAAAAGTTTTAAATAGTACTTAAGTGTAATTCTGGTAGCTTCAAGAATAAATTATTTTCGGTGCAAAGACAGACTCAACGAATTTATTTTGCATTAGATTTGACCCGGTTCCCACTCCACACTTCTATATAGATATTTATTTTCTTCCTCAAAAAAGTACGTTTTTCCATGTAAATAGGAAGTTATCGATTTATCAAATCGTGCGGCCGTTTTGCTGGTCGTGAGAACTTTTGTCAAGAAAAAGTAATCATACGTCCATACCTTTGGCAAATGCGCTCGCGAATCCAAAATTTAAATGCTGAATTGGATCATTAGTAGCGTCTGTCACGCTTCAAGGGACTCGGACGATGACAAATAAATAGGTACCCTACTTCCTACATATACCAGGGGGTCCCTGTTTCTCTCTCTTACGTGGGGGAAAGAAGAAAAAAAAAAGATCTACGTATCCGCGTTTGTCGCTCAAAGGGAAGCGAGGTCGAGATGTGAGCAACCCTTTCGCTTCCTTCGTTATTTACGAAAGAGTCCGGTGTCGTCAATGGGGTTGCCCCATCAGAAAAGCATCACACTCACGAGACACAAACCGCACGGTGGGTCAACATAATATGAACTGGGTTGGTTTATTGTAAAATACCGAAAGAGAAATTCTGGCAGTTCTTATCACGAGCATTCTGGTCTTTTTATAAATAGAATCCTGGCATTTTACACTTGATTATTGTAGTCAAAAAAATCAATATTTTTCTGGCCAGGAGTGCCAAAATTCTATCTCCTTGAAAATACCAGAATTCTCCTAAAAACTGTCAGAATTTATTTTCGGGAACTTTCTATTGGAATTCAAGCCATTTTCAGTGGATAATTTTCGGTGCATGTCGAATTTACTCAAAATATTAGTAAATATACCATACTTCTGGTCCAGTTTACCATAACATCTAGCAGGTGCCAAAATCAGGTATCCGTATGGTTATTTTCACTAATCTTTTTTTTTCCGTGCACCAATGGACTTTTCAGGCGATTTTACGTTAGATTAAACACTCTTAATTGTTGTTGCAAAAGTTTTGCAAACAGACCCATTATCATAAGTGGCGGTAGCCACCAGGCCAAGTCCATAGAAAATATCAGCATCGAAACTTGAAACAATCGAAAAATCAAAATATATATTTCATGTCTTGTAAAAATCCATGGATGGATCCACTGTGTATCAAAGGCGAGGACCGGACCAAGCACATAGAAAAGACTCCGGCAGCCTCGTTATTAGCATCGGGTCTGCACTTGTCAAATCTCAGTTTGTCGCATCCAAAGATCGGTTGAGGGAAATAAAGGGAAGAAAATGCGGAAGCTTAAAAAAAGAGAGATGGGGAGAGACCGGCGCGGTGTTGAAAAAGTCTTTTGTCATGACGTGAAAAGCCCAGTACCTCTATCATTAAACCACACTCACAAAAGCATCTTTGCGAGTGTCTTTGCCGGTGTAGAGATGAGGGTGGTGTAGATAGTGGTGGGGAGGGGGATGGGGAGGGGGAGGGGGTGAGGGAGGGGGACGGGAGGGGGAGGGGGGAGCATCAGAAGGTGGTGACGGTACTTGGCTATTACCGACTATAACGTTACTTCGATTCAAGAAGCAAACAAGGGAGCACGCTTGCTCTATACAGGGTGTTCTCTTAAATCCCCCCCGTCTATTACTTTTCACTAATTAATGCCGCAAAAAAAAAAAAAAAAAAAAAAAAAAAAAAAAAAAAAAAAAAAAAAAAATTGGGTTTAAGCCCTTAAGGGCCAAGCCCGAGTCAACTCGTTTTTCTCCTCTCGTCTATTTCACATTGTTCCAGTTATTTTTATTGATGAAAACCAAAGATTACTTATACTCCAGTTGTGGCACTAGCTAAAATCTTGTTGAGCGCCTTCATTGCAAAAACACATACACTGGCCCACGGTTTGTTTACGTTTTGGCGAGCGAGAGACGCGCGGGTGGGGTGGGGCCAGTTGACTGGCCCACGACCTCCACCCCGCCCTCACATTCCTCGCTCACCGAAACGTAAACAAACCGTGGGCCAGTGTATGTGTTTTAGCTCGGTTTTAGAAATGAAGGCGCTCAACAAAATGTAACATAGGCGAGATAGCTAGTGCCATATCTGGAGTATAAGTGATCTTTGATGAAAACACTAAAAAGGTAAGCGCCTTCAATTTGTCGTATAGGCAATCCCAACTCCCCTGAGTACGAACAGTTCACTATACCTTCCCTAAGTAAACGGAAGAAAGGCGTTCTTTTGAACAAACCTGGTCATTATAGGGTTAAACATCAGGTTCGTGAAATATCTAGCATACACAAAACGGAAAAACATGGCCTTTTTTCGGAGGAGGAAAACCACGCGGCTGTAGATTTGCAATATCTTTCGAAAAAAAATTAAACAGAAATACTTACAAGTTCAACAAAAAAATATATTTGATAGGCAATGGAAATGATAGCGATTGAATGGATTCGCCAAACTTCGCGTCGTTTTGATAGTGCAGCAAATATCGCACGATACGTACCTACATCGATGGCACCGACTCGAGTTTCATTGTCGATCTCATTTTGACTAAAGTCAATGTGTAGTTTTCTAATGATTTGATAGTTTCAAAATAATGATCAAATGACAAAAATTATAAAAGACAAATAATCATGAAATCATTAAAACAAAAAGCTCGAGTTTCGATTAAATCAGCGATTAGTAGAAGTGAAAGTTATAGCATTAATAAAGTGTTTTTTAAAAAGTTAATAAATTCGACTGCAGGCACGACATTTGAACCGGCGACCGCCAGCCTGTATGTCGGTCAGAGACGCTGCAGACCTCGCCACTGCGACAGATGAGAGCAATGGGCGAAATTTCCCAACTTGACGCTGCGCGCTGTCTCGGCAATGATTTCGTCGTAGTTTTTCCGACACTTTGAACATTTTTTGCGACGAAACTAAGGCCTATTCACAAAAAGTGAAAAACACGGGTCTAATATTTTGTCATGAACTACCATCTCTGAAAATTTGATCAAAATCGGAGGCGGCGCGGCGTCACCGTAAGGTCCCCTTGTAAGAAAAATTTCCTGCTGCCGTAACGATACGTTTGTTTAATACTTACCTAACCGGAAATTTTGTTAGCTGCAACACGAATTTCGGTGATCGTAACCTGAATTCCAATTATAGTTACCAGAATACCGGTTACAGCAACCGGAATTTCCGGTTAGTTCAGCATTAAACAGACGGCAACAGGCGGCATTTTTCTCAGTGTATAATTCCAACGACCAATCAGAGTTCGCTAAGCTTGTGTCAGTACTCTCTAACAAAACTTACATCGAGGGACTCTAATTCATTCCAGAGCAGTGGCGCACCGAGAACTTTAGTTTGGTGGGGGTTTCACCGCAAATTTTCTATTTTCTGAGGCCTTGGGGGGGGGGGGGGGGTTGAAAGCAATTTTGGCCGGAAATGACCTTTTTTAGGGCAAAATCTTGATGCTTAGGGGGGGGTTATGACCCTAAAACCACCCCCTTCGGTGCGCCACTGTTCCAGAGACTTGATACTAAAATGGTTAAAATAATAAGCAAAAGAAAACGAGCTACAAGGTGTGTGGGCCGTGGGGTGAGGTTCAACTCGGGGAAATTGAGGTCAACTTCATGGCTAGGTGCTCAGCGTACGACCTTTCATTGCTCTGGATTTTGGTCAGAATAATGAATATCGCGCATGTATTTATATGTACATCTAGGCGCGAGTGCATGAATCAGGTGCCACGTAACCTAATCCTTCCTAAAAAGTATCGGGAGGCGGCGATTCATTGTAACTTACAGATGAAAGAGTTTCGAGAAGAACAAAAAACGCAGTGCAGACAATGAGATCACTTCTCATCTTCCACTCAATAAGAGAGACTGAATTGCTCAATTTTTCTGATGTTCGGATTGGATGAGGGAATATTGTGTCCCCCCCCCCCTTTCATTCAATTTAATTTGACTTTTTATTCCTGCGACAAAAAACTGCGTCCTATGATGAAAAAAAAATAAATAAGGTGCCCGAGGGCTTCATATGAACAATAGGCAAAGCGTCGGTGTACACTGTGCAGCGATAATACAGTTATAACGGTGGCGGATTACAGGAGGATTGGAGAAAGGATTAAATTTCGTTCGGTTGATGAATCAACTTATTCAACTTGGGATATTCTGTTTTAGAAATAGGTCTCCTTCAAAAGGCAACGGAAGGTGCAATACCGTAAATACATACAGGGTGTCAATTAAAAAAGGAGCCAGGCTTAATATCTCAAAAACGGCTCCGAATTTCGAAAAACGCTGAAACACGTGTTCGATTATTTCGAGGGGGACATCTTTTGAGGGGGTCCCCAATTTCGGGCCCCCCCCCTGGGGGGCCCCAGGGGGGTCAAGTTCCATATTTCAAATGGGGACCCCCATTTTTTATTTGATGATCGGAAAGAGGGTAAAATTCTAAGACTTTTGGCGCAAACCGAAAGTCGATATCGTTTTTCGTGTTCGATATATCGAAGGTCAAAGTTCGATATGGACCCATCTTCAGGAATTCGTAACTTTCCTTTAAATAGTCTAAATTTCAAAAAACTTTGGGTCTAAAATGCTCTACAGAGCAAGCACTTTTCAGAAAAAAATTCAATTTTAACAGATCTTGAGTCAAAATTTGGTTTTAAAGCCCCCAAACATTTTTAACGTTTTTGGCCCCCACGGGGGCTATCTGAAAAATTCCGAGAGACGACCCCTATCGAGTGATACATCAATCGAAAAGGCGTAACAAACTGATCATTTTGGCGCAAACCGGAGGTCCATATCGTTTTCCATATTCGAGATATCGCATTCTGTAAATCGACATTTGACATTCGATATCTCGAATATGAAAAACGGTATGGACCTCCGGTTTGCGCCAAAATGCTCAGTTTGTCACGCCTTTTCGATTGATGTATCACTCGATAGGGGTCGTCTCTCGGAATTTTTCAGATAGCCCCCGTGGGGGCCAAAAACGTTAAAAATGTTTGGGGGCTTTAAAACCAAATTTTGACTCAAGATCTGTTAAAATTGAATTTTTTTCTGAAAAGTGCTTGCTCTGTAGAGCATTTTAGACCCAAAGTTTTTGAAATTTAGACTATTTAAAGGAAAGTTACGAATTCCTGAAGATGGGTCCATATCGAACTTTGACCTTCGATATATCGAACACGAAAAACGATATCGACTTTCGGTTTGCGCCAAAAGTCTTAGAATTTTACCCTCTTTCCGATCATCAAATAAAAAATGGGGGTCCCCATTTGAAATATGGAACTTGACCCCCCTGGGGCCCCCCAGGGGGGGGCCCCGAAATTGGGGACCCCCTCAAAAGATGTCCCCCTCGAAATAATCGAACACGTGTTTCAGCGTTTTTCGAAATTCGGAGCCGTTTTTGAGATATTAAGCCTGGCTCCTTTTTTAATTGACACCCTGTATACATAATATACAACCGCATTAAAATTCTCGAATTTCACTCTTCTCTCTATTTTAACATAGCTTCGTCGAGCTTCGTCGAGCATTGTTGTCGAGTTGAAGGCGCAGTGACATAAAGTGACAAGAATTCTCGCCTAAACGTCCACGCATATCTGATGGGGGGAAATTGGCAAGGGTCTGGACGTTGGTATTTTAAATGAAGAAAATCGATGGCGTCGATGATGCCCCCGGAACGTGACCCCCCCCCCCCCACCATTTCGTGCAATCCTAGATTAGCGCGCCAAAAACTGGTTTAGCAACATTTTTAGTTTCACACTGAAAAAAATAATTCCTGGATTCTAGTAATATTACTAGTAGCACAACGATATGTGAACCAGTGGCGTAGCGTGCAATTTGGCAACGTTGTAGAGTGTCCATCTAAACTCATGAAAAATATCGAACTGTTGGGTGCTCGGTGAACACCTTCGCATTCGACCTTTCACACGGGTTTGAATGGACTCATTACAACGTTGCCACGTTGCACGCTACGCCACTGATGTGAACCACAGAAAGTAGTACTTACTTTGACTAGAAAATTCTGGCGATAAAAGCAAAATATGGTTATTCAACCAGAACTTCCTCGACATTTTCAAGAACTATTTTACAAACACCAGAATTCTGGTAATTGCATTAGGCTTTACATTGGTTCTCATATCGTCATGCTTCTGGTAATATTTTTCTTCTTCTTTCAGTGCAATAGCTTTTTGTTTTTTGCTGAACCAGCAATACATTTTCGAATTTCTTGAAAATTCTTCGACTTTGGAGAAGCATGTTGCAATCTGCGTGTACTATCGACGAATTAAATATTGTCGCGATTCACACATTTTCAGCAATGGGTGCGTGAGTGTGGGACTGATCTGTAACGGCTTTCCCGCTCCACCCGCACTGGCCTCTCACCTAAAAGGGGTGAAGAGTATGAAGAGTGGCCGAACCAGAACCTTGAAGGCGAAACTTGGCTCGTGAAAATCTCGCGATAGTCTTCAATTCGCTGATAGTACTATGGCCAGCAAAAGAAAGTCCTCTCATCGAAATTGTTCTTGATCAATTTTTCTATTATTTTCCGAGGAGTTTTTGATTTTTTTAGGCATACTTACAAGTGGTAATCCTGATAAATTCTGATACACCCAAAGACTACAAAATTCTCTGAAATTAGCCGAGAGATTATACGATGAAAATTTCTACGATGATACTTTCTTTTGCTGGTCATAGTACCAGCAGCGGCTCGTGCAATGCGGCAACGATGGATTCTCTCCATTTAAACCTATGTAAAACTATCGATCTTCAGGAGGTGCACCCCAAGATATCGATACTTTAGCATAGTTTTAAATGGCAAATAAGCATGGTTGCCATATTGCACGACCAGCCACTGCATAGTACACATCGACCGATTCTTGTAGGAATACACTTTTAATTCCTGCATTTCGGAAATGTGCAACATTCTCATGGACCATTCAGATATATTGGTGTCGATGATAGCATACTATTCGAAACGAAAAAAATACAGGCATCTTCTCCAGAATTTGATGCTTTCGGTTATTTCGATATGCCATATTCGATTTCTCGTGACTCCGCATCAAATTACGAATAGAAAAAGATGAACAAAAAATGTCATACGAAAAGAGGAGGGAAAAGCACAATAATTTAAAAAAGAATGATGAGTTTGAATAGGACTCGGAGGAAGGAGGAGGATGAAGATGAGGCGAGGAAGGGGGGTAAACAGAAAAATTCGATAGGATAGAGATTATGACGATGAAATCAAATCTCACCGGCGTGGCGCACAGAGGGTGGGAAACCGCAATTTATGGGAGGCCAAAAATTAGCTCGTTAAAATCATCATTAGGTGATTCCATCATGCAAAACTTTTTCAGATTTAAATCTGCTGGATAGTATTAGTATCAGAGCTGCCGTTTTGCGTATGATCAATGCTATTTTTCAATTCACCGATGAATCCACCGGTTGAGAAAAGATTACACAGTTCAGTTCAGTGTATGACTATAATAAACTAAAATACTCGCATCTGTAATCTTTTCTCAACCGGTGGAGTCGTCGATGACTTTAAAAAACTTGCGGATATTTTAATTAATCAACGGAGTTTCCACCGATTAAGGAATGATTACAGATCAGAGTACTTTCGTGCATTACAGTCATACACTGAACTGAACTGTGTAACCTTTTCTCAACCGGTAGAATCATCGGTGAATATACTGAAAAAAAAATCAGCTAAATTTAACTAATTTCAACTTAAAAGTATGGACACCACTTTAAACTGTTAGTTTGAATATTTAAATTAGTAAAATTAACTCCGTGCCATGTTAATTAACACGGCACGGAGTTAGTTTTACTAATTCAAATGGTCAAACTAACAGTTTTAAGTGGTGTCCATACTTTTAAGTTGAAATTAGTTAAATTTAGCTGATTTTTTTTCAGTGTAGAAAAATAGCATTGATTATACGCAAAACGGCAGCCGTGATTAGTATAGCACAGTCGTTATTGTCGGCTAGTCACTAGTCGGGTTTTTGCCATTTTAATTTGAAAAGAGGCAAAGTCCAAGAACGTCAGCACCCCGCCTTTTTTTTTTTTTAATTTTTTTTTTTTTTTTAATTTTTTGAGCCTAAAACGAGCAAAACTGATTGACAAAATAAAGCCGGAATTTGTTAAACTCATTCCGCCATAAGCTTCGTGAGTGCGAGTGAGTGCGAGTGATGCTATGTCAATCTGCCTCACTCACTCTCGTTGAGGCTTTTGGGAATTTTCGTATTTAATTTTTCCGGCTTTATTTTTGCAGGATGTCTTCCTGCAGTATGCTTGCATCAGGTGTTGATGTTCCTCAAATTTAAACTTTCAGGATAAACCCTAATAAAAAATGATCCTTGAAAATCCTTGCCCGAATCTCCATGCGATAAGATTGTTCATGAAATCATAAGGATTTTTGTGAAAATGTATGGAAATCCTCAAGAATTTATAAGGATTTCCGTGCAATGGGTCTGTTGCAAACTTTTGCTACAAAAATAATGAGTGTCTCATCGTATGTAAAACCGCCCGAAAAGTCCATTGGTAGCGTCAGAAAGTCATGAAATGCGATAATAAACTCATAAGAGACGTTTAATGAAATCCAAGATGGCGGTAAAATATCGAGCAATCTGTATACATGCACCTTTAACATCCAATGATTGCCAACGTTGGCAACCTTACAGCTTCAGAGGTTATGTGTTTATTTACATTGTGATTAGGTGTGATCGATATTGTGAGGTTGGCTATCCTTGGATGTTCTTGGTGCATACATACAGGTTGCTCGATATTTTACCGCCATCATGGATTTCATTAATCGTCTCTTGTATGAGTTTATTATCGCATTTCATGACTTTCTGATGCGACCAATGGACTTTTCACGCGATTTTACATGAGACTGAACACTCTATAGTGCTGTAGAAAAAGTTTGCAACAGAAACATTACGATGATCCTTATTATTTCATGGAAATCCTTATTGCATGGAGATTTGAGCAAGGATTTTCAAGGACCATTTTTACCAGGGAATTCGTCGATGTTAGCCAAAACTGCGTTGACTTTTTGAGCAGTGCGATGTGGTGTTCGCGGCACGAACTAATCGGCTGGAATCATCTTAACCCTTTAAACCCGGATCTATTACAAACCCTTCTCATAATTTTTTTTATCAATCTCAATGAATCGAATGAATTTTTCTCGTTTAGTTAGATGTGCATAGTGATTTTTCTTAAAATGCATTTAAAACCATGTTAATTTGGGGGTACAAATTTGTACCGTCAGGATACAAAGGGTGAAGTACTTTTCATATTAAAACTGAACTGATTTTTGACTTCCTGTACACGTTGTTCAGTGGTTTAAGAGAGTATAATTTGGTCCCGGCAGCATCAAAGCGATAAATTGAGGCCATTTTAACTCTTTGATTTTTGACCGTCAAATCGGACATTTCTGCCCTCTGTGTGGCGGTGAGGTGGCGTTAACGCGAAGCGATGAGTGGACTGCTTGATGAAATCCCGATCCATGGGCAATCCGCTCTCGTCACCGCCGCGCTGTTTCCCGAATGGAGGAACGAAATTGATATTCGATCAGAACCCGACATTTCAAAGGATGTGTTTCTAAATTCAACAAACAGATTGCGTCTGAAGCTCGATCGGAAACATCTGTTAGATGATCATGAACGTTCGAATCGTAATATGATCGAGTCGTTTTCGACTCGATAAAACTAATCCTATACAGATATAAGTTCCCCCCTCCCCCAAACAGCAACAGCTAATTAATTGATCAATCGATATTTTATATACTGATTGCAGTTATCAATCGATAAATACATATCGAATGCAGCTGCTGGAGGAGAAAGTGTCCAACATTATCAAAAGTTGATCGAGCCATCGATCATTGCATTAGATCAGTCAAAGAAATCTATCCAACGGTTATTCAACTCATCGCAGCCTTCCAAATAAGGACGGCCACATTATAAAGCGTTGCAACTGAATTATTTTTAGATGCAGCACGTTGATTTTTTCTTATTCTTACTATATTGATTACTACTCATTGACTTTATGGGTTTTCCGGTCATTTCAGATCCAATGCTGCTTGTCATTACTCCGTTACGTAACATGAGTATGAACTGGGATTAAAAAAGAAGGAGAAAACACAAATAAACCGAAGGAAACGAACAACTGGCATGGCATTACTCGGTGTTCGGCGAGTGTTGAGTGTTGAGTGTTGAGAAAAGCCACACAACTTTGGCGCACGTAATGAGGTAATTAATTGAAGGCAATTCATAATAATTATGTTCTCCACACTCTGCACTCACTCTAGCTGCTGCAGTCTGCACGCTGTAAAACTTAAAGTTGAACGCTTGCTCAATTAAACCATTATGATTGCTACTGGACTAAAACTTCGCGCTATATAGTCTAGCCTCCGCGCGCCCTGTTTCCTTTGTCTTTATTCCCCATATTTATCGCGCCCACTATCCATAAATTATCAAACATCCTGCAGTTCACATTATAGAGTGACATGATTTGTGAAAGCCAAACGGTACGTTGTTTTAGTAATTTAATTGTTTTCATTGCGCTCTCTCGCGGGTCGCGCGCGCATAGCAACTGAATGCGTTTAATTATCCTCATCAGCATATTCATGAGCTCTGAGATGACCAATCATCATTTTTTCATCGAATGATGATGATTTTTGGTTTGAAGATGATTCGTTCACTGGGTCTCACCGACCAATTCTTTACGCGTCTAGTATAAGATCACTAAGATCAGTCCACACTTAAGTTACGTATAATTGCCCCTCTGATCAGTGGCGTAACTTTGAAACTCGGCCCCCCCGCAGATTGAGCTGGAGCCCCCCCCTTCCTTCATACAACAGAATCTGCATACTCTAAAAGAACTAATTCCCCCCCCCCCCCCCCTAACTCATAACTACTGCCAGCACGAGCGCCAATATATTTTTAGGGCCCTGAGCTTTCAAAATAATGATAGAAAGATCGAAAGAGCCCCTACAGTTGCTTCCGTGCTTCCACAAGTGAAAGGGGCCTTTTTAGCTCTTCCTCACCAAACCTCCGGTGGAGAGGAGGCTCCTAAAGTCCTAGGAGCCAGAGTTATTATATGGCTAATTTATTTAGAATAAAGGGCCTCACTCCAAACGATTGAGCCTGATTTCAGAAAGATCCGCGTTTTTAAAGGAAAATATACTTACTTAACTTAAGAGGGCCTTCACCACTCCTTTTTATATTCTTTCTGGTTTTCTTTTTTCCCCTTTCTTTCTTTTTCCCCCTTCCTTTGTTTTCTTTTGTTTTTTTGTTTTTGTTTTTTTTTTCATCTGGGGATGCGTTAAGGCCCCCCCCCCCCCAATCGTCCCGGGCCCCACCGTACCGCGGTCCCTGCGGCAACGTAAGTTACGCCACTGCCTCTGATGCAGTGTGGTGACTTCTGCTTTATGGAAACGGCGTTCCCCCCCCCCCATTTAATCCCATGTCGAAGAATTGATCATGCGGGTGGCGATTCACCCGTCCTGGAATCAATTATTTTAATAGACTGAAATGGAGAAAATACATTGTTGTCACATTGCACTAGCCGGCAATATAAATCGTTATTTTGGAAGTCAAGAACATTTGATTACAATATATATACACATTTTCCCCCAATTTTTAGCCCCTCCCCCCTTCCGATCTTTTTAAAAAAAATGTCTCAGGTCAACGCTTCTTTGAGTGCATTGGGAAGGGCAAGAAACCTGAAAATTCTATTTTAAAAAAACTATGGTGCGCTGTGTTTGAAGCCATAGAAACACTTCAGATATTTGTTTTCCTTTTGGACTATACGCTTCAATGGAAATACGGAACTGACGCAACGACAATTTCGCAGAATGATGGAAAATATATGACCCCATTTATGCAACTATAGCGACTCTTGATCCACTTTCTAACTTGATTTCCCGTTGTTGGCTGCTCCTCTGCACGTATATAGGCGCATGTTTTGAGTTGGAAACGAATTGGAAAGATTACCTACTTGGAAATAACTTGGCAAGATTAAATCATTTCTTTGAAACTCTATATAGAACTCCAAATGTGCCGTCTTTATTGGTGCATTTGAGATTTCAAAGGTTTGTCGCGAGCTGATTTTTCGCTTAGGATTGACTGCTGACGTTTTTTTTATTTTCAACATTCTTAAAGATGAACTCTGAGTCCCTATTCCCTTCTGCCTTTCCATCGATTTCCACACTAGAAAAAAAGAATTGCATGGTTCGCCCGACTAATTATTTATGTGAAAGGGATCCATCCAGCTACCATTAGGAGTGGAGGAGCTCAGAAAAATTTAAAACTTTCGGGGATGATAGAGCTAGCTTCCAGAATACCTGCAGTTTTTTAATTTGGTCAACTGGGAGCGGGGGGGGGGGTCAAAGTAAAAACCTCCAATGCCCCATAACTTTTGAACAAAAAGAGATATCGACGTGAACTTTACGCCAAAAGACGCGTCTTTTAAAGACCTTTCGATTAATGTCCAACAAAGTTTAGTTTAAAAAATATTTGAGCCCTTTTTTGCCATTTTTTCGATTTTTGAAATTTTTAAAAAACTGTTTTTTGAGTTTGAAAAATATGCGCAATGTAAGAATCCGAACAAAAAACTTCCGTAAAAAAGCTGATTCTATAAGCTTCAAGATGGCGCAAACCGCGATGCCGGGAAACGTTTCGTTCAAGAGTTACGACCGCGCAAAGTTTCAAACTTAGGGTCTTTCGATTCTGCAAAAAAAATTGTTGCTCCACCAATAATTGATGAAATTCATTGAAACTTGGAAGGTGGGGGTTTTTTGGGTCGCTGAATTCATTTTTGATATTAATTCTTCAAAATTCCCAAATCCAAGATGGCCACCGATAAGTATGACTTTGGCGCAGTACAATTAATTCGTTGTACCTATACCTACCCAAGAATTTAGGTACGTTAAGTATAAGAATTGGTGACTGGCACCAACTATATTGGGTATGTGTCCAATAAAATTGTGTGTACCGTACCAATTTGAATTGGTACCCGAATACCAATTTATTTGTTGGATTACTTAATTTCTTGGGTAAGTAAGTACAGCCAATAAATATTGCGCAACACTATAATAATTAGTCGGGCTAACTGATTCCTTTTTTTTTCCCAGTAAATTTTTGCCTTAATATATAGTATTCCACCCTAAGTGCAACAAACCCATACTCTTTATTACCTCTGCTAAAATGCCCATATCGTTCTTCCAATAGTTTTATAAAGTGGAGGGGAGGAGGAATGCAAATTCTGGAGTAAATAAATATTTGGTACCTCCCACTCCTCCCAGATTAATTATAATTATAACTATAGTTCATGACTTAATCTGAATCCACAAGCAAAAAGGTTGATATCAGTAACAGTCCAGTTTTATGCCTATGTCTATAATGTATGTTTTACAGCAAAGGGGAGGTCAACGCACAATATTTGTCATTTTCCTTCACCAGTCTTTGAATTACTGCAACTATTAGTCTTGTTGAAGGTCACAGCTCAGAGCTCCTCTAAAAGAATTTCGAAATGAAGATTAGTTTCATTTGCCCGCAGTCAGGCACTCGACGAAGTAATACATATTGATGACGATCAATTTCTTTGAGTGAATACGCTTTAAGCATGAAAAAAAAGCTTATCTCGGAGAAAAATGTGCATCCAAATGTGATGAGATTTAATATTCACTCTACCATTGATGTCACCTGTCATATTGACGTTACGTATTGATCTTCGAAAACTTCATAGCACCTTTAATGGGGCTCTTGCAAATTTTTACTGTGAGCAAATGAATAGGCCATTCTGGTGTAAAAACCAGCGAAAGTCACGGAAATCACACTGAAAAGTCTAAAATTCAGTAATAAACGCACAAAACGGATCTAACGGCAAGATCGTAATGACACTTCAATGCCGGTATCATGGGAGATTCCTATCAAATATGCCACTTTCTCTTTGGAAACACAGAGGTATGTCTCAATTTAGATAGGAATCTCCCATGATACCTGCGTCGAAACGCCATGAAGCTCGATTCTGAAAATGAATTCCGTGATTTTTTAGTGCACTCATCGTCATTTTTACAGGTTTTTATGCAAGAATCAACTCTTTATTCCCGCGTAGCAAAAGTTCGCAAGAGCCCCATTATAACAATTTCCGGCAAAAAATTCAATGTCCGAAAAAAGCCCCAAGAAAGTCCTCGTAATATCCCTATTGTAATCGTTTTTAAACGCCATGAGGCAAAACATTTAACGTCCCATGGACGTCCAAAACAGAGTAAATTGCAATCTCCACACCCATCTATTAGTCATGGGACGTTATGGAGAATTTTAAACTTAAAGCCTCGAAGAATGTCAAGGAGTTATTGGAATTGGTGAATGTCCGAAGAATGTCCCCAAATAATTGTAAAGAATTATAGAATTTTTTGGGGACATTTTTTGGACATTCACCGATTCCAATGACCCCTTGACATTCTTCGAAGCTTTAATTTTAAAAGTCTTCATGACGTCCCATAACTTAGATGGGTACGGATATTGCATTCACTCTGTTTTGGACGTCCATGGGACGTTCAATGTTTTGCCAAATAGCGTTTAAAAACGATTATAATAGGGACTTTTTTCGGACATTGAACTTTTGCCTGGAATGGAAATTACTATACTTTTGAAATACTAGGAAATTTACTACGCGAAACTCTCGGTTCGAGTTGGTAATCGGAAAAAATTATCGGATATTATTATATAAGAGAATGGTTTCTACTTACTAAAAGAAAAAGCAAATTTTCGAGAAAAAAATTTAAGAATTTTTTGCGCCTCACCTGAAACATAAACGGAAAAATTTCGATAAATAAAAATATTTTTTAGAAAAACAAATAATGTATAGTGTATAGATACGTGTGACAAAAAAGGGGGGAGGGGAAATAATAAACATAAAATCTTTATCAAATTCAGGGAAAGAATATTTAACGAACAAGAAAAAAAGAACAACAGTATGCGGGAAAAATATGCATGACTGCATACTGGACGCATCTAGCTGGTGGGTGGAGTTCGTTTCAGAAGTGTAGGTGCTGTAGTTCAACGAAAATAATCTTTGGCGAATTTTCAATTTTCATTCCTTCAAATCAAAATAAAATTTGCAACCGACTTAAACGTTTGTGCTTTTAAGGTGATTCAAGGGTTGATTAGTTCCAACTTTGGACACCACGTCGCGCTGCTCAAAAAGTCAACAGTTTTTGGCTAAAATTGACGAATTCACGTTAAAAACACACATTTCAGGAATGTCAGCACCTGCGAGCATACTTTAGAAAGATACCCTGAAAGTTTCAGGCTGATACACTCAAAAACAAAGCCGGAAATTATGAAATACGAAACTTCCCGTACACCGCAATGAGTACGAGTGAGGCAGATAGACGTATCATCACTCGCGCTCACTCTCACTTACTAAGCTTATGGCGAAACGAATTTTATAATTTACGGCATTAATTTTAAACCAATTTTGTTCATTTTGGGATCAAAAAATCCATAAAATTTTTTTTTAGGTGCTGGCGTTATTGGATTTTACGTTTCATCTATGGTTTCAGTTTAAAACGCCAAAAACATGACTTTTCCAAAAAGCGACTAGTGGCGCTATCCATCGGATTGACAACTGGAAAAGTTTCGTCTGGAATCACCTTAAAGCGCTCCTTCAAGATAGTCTGAAGCTAAAATTCAATTTCATTCATTTCCATCATGCAATATGAGAAATAAAGGCCGGAAAACTCGGAAGATTATCCGTTTGGGTGCGTCTACACTTCGAAACCGACCTCCTTAATATAGAAAGTGATTTTTTGTTTGATTTTTTTGAGTTTATAGGCGGATTTGGGTCTATTCAAGTGCAATCACCGGTTTTTCTTGCGTAATTTTACTTTAAGGATCACGTGATCAAAATCGTTGTTGCACGCAAGCCAGCGGCGGCTCGTGCAATGTGGCAACAATGGATTTCCTCCATTTAAAACTGTGTAAAATAATCGATTACTTGGTGAGGCGCAGCGCCTCACCTAGTATCGATCTTTTTGCATACGTTTAAATGGCAAAAGTGCACGGTTGCCACGCAAGCCCCAGCGGCAGCTCGTGCGATACGGCAAAAATGGATTATCTTTCATTTAAACCTAGGTAAAATAGTCAATATTCAGGTGGTTCATTTAACTCTCGACGAATCGATACTTTTGGATAGGTTCAAATAAAACAAAAGAACAGTTGCCAAATTGCACAAGCCGACAAGATCGCTACAGGTACAATAATTGAATTCTACATGACTTTGTCCTTAAGCTTTGGATTTCACTTAAACTCGACTGCTTTAACCCTTTCACGGGAAGCGGTACACACAATCTTATGTAACATGAGATTCAATGGAATTTCAATGGACATTTTGCAAAAAAAAGAAAAAAGAATGAGTGACCCAACAAAGTTGTTGGAAAACTGTCCTCTTTTGGACGGTCCAAAAATGTCTTAAAAAAAATAAATCCCAAAATGCATGCATGAAAGGATTGAATCACAAATTGGGAGAAGGTTTGAAAGACTGATTCCATTTGCCCACTGCGCGACGAGTTTCGAGAGTTTTTTTTTTTTTTTTTTTTTTCAGGTGTTAATATGAAGGCGGAATCTTTTCGCTGGCGTGCGGCATGGTATGGCGCTCAGCTTGAACGAGAACTTTGAACTTCAAAATGATTATGTAACAAGCGCTTGTGTGTGTTGATAACAATTTGTTTTGGTCCTTGCTCTTGACATGTCAAGAGCCCCGAATTGAAAATTAATTGTAAGGTGGAATTACATAATGGGGCAGTTGCAAGGG
Organism: Trialeurodes vaporariorum; assembly: GCA_011764245.1. Taxonomy (NCBI): domain Eukaryota; kingdom Metazoa; phylum Arthropoda; class Insecta; order Hemiptera; family Aleyrodidae; genus Trialeurodes; species Trialeurodes vaporariorum. Next base: position 17,233,951 of record VMOF01000388.1, read on the forward strand.
TCTGAAATGTTCAGTTTTTTATAAAGAAAATGAAAGTACTTGATGAGCGGAGAAAAAAGATGCCTTTGGTTTCTAATTAAGTCCCACTGTTCCGGAGATGATGTTTTGGCCCAAAATACATTATTTTAAATGGTAATTCCGCGTAGTGACGTCACTACACACACGATTTTTTGCAACTTTATACGATTGTATCTCCAAAACCAAGACACTTAGAAAAAAAACCAAAGGCACCATTGTTCTCAGCTTATCAAGTACTATCATTTTCATTATAAAAAACACACAATTTTAGACCCTTGCAACTGCCCCATTGCCAGGCGAGCCCGGAAAAAAAAATCGTCAAATTTTCTATCAGCATTGATTTTGCCGGTCTATCGTTTGTTAAAATCGCATAAATGCGTTATGCCATTGATGGAATAATAAGAGTTAAAACACTGTTGCCATGGTCACCATAGTTAACCCTTTTACTCTTTGGTATATTAAGACGAATCACCCCTCTCTAGCTCGATGTTTAGCGGGTAGATAAATATTCCTATTCCTCGGTGTCAGTGATGGGCAAATAACCGAATAACGAATAATCACGAATAATTAACTAAAATTATTCGCATTATTCTCATGTTATTCCTATTAGTAAATCAAAGTTTTAACACTACCAGTCCTTCATCTTATGACAGATGAATATGCTGGTAGTGTCAAAACTTCGATTTACTAATAGGAATAACATAAGAATAATGCGAATAATTTTAGTCAATTATTCGTGGTTATTCGTTATTCGGTTATTTGCCCATCACTGCTCGGTGTTTAGGTATTTTCCCTATCTCCTTTATTGAACGTGCTCGACGAAATATTATTTTACAAACATCAATAATATTTTGTCAGTAAAGAATTGAAACCGTCCGTAAATTGGACTTATTGTTAGTAACGAGGACGAGTTTACTCAGGCAGGAGTGGTATTGAAAGGGTTATTTATTGAAAGAGGATGCTGAAGTTAAGAACAATGGGGCTCTTGCAAAATTTTGCTCCAGGGGATTGAAGAGTTGATTCTTGCACAAAAACCTGTAAAATGACGATGCGCGTGCACTGAAAATTCACTTACAATTAGAATCAGGGATAATGGTGGTTCAGCGCAGTTATCATGGGAGAATCCTATTTAAATTGAGACATATCCCTGTATAATTGTAGAGAAAGTGACAAATTAGACAGGAATCTCCTATGATACCTGCGTTGAAGCGCTATTACGATCTTGCTATTAGAACAGTTTTGTGAGTTTATTATACAGGGTGTACCAGACCACCCGGATAGGTACTTTTTCTCGAAAACGACTGGGCGTATAGAGAGCTGAAACAAAAAAGTCAGATAGGGAATTGACCCCAAAGAATTCAATGAAAATATTTTCAAAGCCCCCCGAGGCCCCCCTGGGGGGTTTTGAGGGGGTTCAAAACACATTATTCCATTTTTGGCGGGAAAAAGCCTATAAAAGGTACAAAAATAAGTTCAGATCCTGAAAGAACAACTCATTGCCAACATTTTTGTTCCAGTAATTTTTTCCATAAAACCCCAATTTTTGGGGTTATGGGCCCTTTTGGGGGGAAATTTTCATTCGGCCACTGTGACCACACTATTCAATATTTTTACAAAAACTAAAAACCATCTAAAAGAAGAGATCAAGACCTTTCGATTGATGTGCCACATAATACCTAAAAATGAAAAACTAAGGCCCCCACTTAAATTCCAAAATTTGGGGGTCTTTGGCCCCCCCCCACGTAAAAAAAGTCAAATAGCAAGGTATGACTTGTGATACATCGATCGAAAGCCCTTAATTAGTAGAATAAGATGACGCAATCCAAAATCCTCTACAATCATTACTTTCAAAATGGCGGCCATTTGAAAATTATGGGTGTTCAAAGGTAAGTCCTGGGAAAAGAGTCCAAGGTTGAACGATACATAGCTTGAAAGGCCTTAAAAAAAGCAAACGAATGGCGCAAACCGCAAATCAATCCGCCTCTTCAATCAAAAGTTACGGCCGATTGAAATTTAAGCAGCCTTAAATAGGCCTTATTGAGCCCTTTAAGTTTCAATCGGCCGTAACTTTTGATTGAAGAGGCGGATTGATTTGCGGTTTGCGCCATTCGTTTGCTTTTTTTAAGGCCTTTCAAGCTATGTATCGTTCAACCTTGGACTCTTTTCCCAGGACTTACCTTTGAACACCCATAATTTTCAAATGGCCGCCATTTTGAAAGTAATGATTGTAGAGGATTTTGGATTGCGTCATCTTATTCTACTAATTAAGGGCTTTCGATCGATGTATCACAAGTCATACCTTGCTATTTGACTTTTTTTACGTGGGGGGGGCCAAAGACCCCCAAATTTTGGAATTTAAGTGGGGGCCTTAGTTTTTCATTTTTAGGTATTATGTGGCACATCAATCGAAAGGTCTTGATCTCTTCTTTTAGATGGTTTTTAGTTTTTGTAAAAATATTGAATAGTGTGGTCACAGTGGCCGAATGAAAATTTCCCCCCAAAAGGGCCCATAACCCCAAAAATTGGGGTTTTATGGAAAAAATTACTGGAACAAAAATGTTGGCAATGAGTTGTTCTTTCAGGATCTGAACTTATTTTTGTACCTTTTATAGGCTTTTTCCCGCCAAAAATGGAATAATGTGTTTTGAACCCCCTCAAAACCCCCCAGGGGGGCCTCGGGGGGCTTTGAAAATATTTTCATTGAATTCTTTGGGGTCAATTCCCTATCTGACTTTTTTGTTTCAGCTCTCTACGCCCAGTCGTTTTCGAGAAAAAGTACCTATCCGGGTGGTCTGGTACACCCTGTACTAAATTTTAGACTTTTTCAGGGTGATTTTCGTGACTTTTGCTAGTTTTTACATAGGATTGAACTATTCATTTCCCTATAGCAAAAGTTTGCAAGAGCCCCATAGTGGTCAAGGAAACGGTTCTTTGAATTAATATTAGACCGATAGAGACGAAATAGCGATTGGTAGATATACAAATGTGCGACTGATGCACGCGTTTTCTTTTTAAGAGCTCAACAGATCGAAAATACCTATACAGGGTGTAACAAAACTATAAACATTAATTTTCAGGGCGTGTTTTTGAGGTAAAAATAAGACTTTTTTTCCCTATAAACATAGGTCCGAAACTGTAGTCTTTTCGAGTTACAGTGTTGCAAAATTTACGAAAAACAAATTGAAAAATTGTCATAACTCCCTCGTGATTTTTCTTAATGCTTGTAAATAGGTACCCTGATGTAATTTTAGGCGCTCTTGCCGAGTTTGGGAGTGAAAATGCTGTATTCAAAGATTTGAGGGGGGGATTGGGGTTTTTCTTGGTTTTTCTCACTTTTTTTGACCAAATTATGTGAAAACATGCTTTCGGATTCATTGAACTCAAAAACAATTATAGCATTATTCAAAAGTTCGTAAAAAAATATGCATTTTTGGTCATTACAAGTTTTCCCATTTTGCAATAACCATTTCCGAGAAAATCGTCCTTGAAGTTGGAGAAGTCGGCCAAGAATTGACAAAATCAAAGAAAAGGCGATTATTGGCCGACTTCTCCAACTTCAGAATACGGTTTGCAAATCGGAAAAACTTAAAATGACCAAAAATGCATATTTTTTTTTATGAACTTTTGAATAATGCTAATCGTTTTTGAGTTTGATGAGTCCGTAAGCATGTTTTCACATCATTTGTCTAAGAAAAGAGAGAAAAATCAAGAAAAACCCCCAAAACCCCCCTCAAATTTTTGCATACGGCATTTTCACGGCCAAAATCGGCAAGAGCGCCTCAAATTACATCAGAATACCTGTTTACGAGTATTAAGAAAAATTCACGAAGGAGTTATGACAATTTTTCAATTTGTTTTTCTGAAACTTTGCAACACTGTAACTCGGAAAGACTACAATTTCGGACCCATGTTTAAAGGGAAAAAATGCTTGTTTTTACCTCTAGAACACGCCCTGAAAATTTATGTACATAGTTTTGTTACAGCCTGTAATGCCTGTATACATATATTAGTTTCAGGCTTAAATGTCTATATTTTTATCCTACTTTCAGATTTCTAGAAAACCGAAAGGTCCGTCTGTTTCAATGTAATAACTTTTATTTTAGATCACCTTGGGACCCATGGGGGGGGGGGGGTTATTGGAGATGGAGCTAAATGAAATTCGGGTCCACCGGGAACCTAGAACCTACGTAACGTACAATAAAGCGAGGGATAGTTAGTTATGGCCAAGGTCATAATACAGCGTTTATGAAATTAAATTTTCAGGGCAACCATTATATGGCTCAAATATACCTAGGGCTTTTTGTCCTGCTTGGAATACTTTGTAAATCTGGTTGAGATACTTTTTGTGTCAACATTATGCGAACACTGATTGTGAGTGAATTCTCTTATCGCCCGATATTGTTTTCAGACCGATAGGTTTGCAATGATGCAAACGTGGACCCATGGAGTGTAACGCGTGTCTTACTAGTTGCATAACTAGATCTTAGGTCAAACCTGATTCAGATGATGGTTCTTCCCGCGATAATATACAATCATTGCATTATTCCGTTCTGAACCAATGCAAAATATCGATCGTTTGGTGATCCACGCTTATGCTTCCTCAATTTATACCTCATAAGATTTGAATGGAAAAATTGCAATGTTGTCTCATGACACGTGACGCCATCACTGCTTTTTAATACCTAAATGCCAGTGCTGCCAGGTTTGGCAAAAAAAAACATATTTAACATTCAGTCTAATGGGAAAGGGGTTAATTCAAAATTGGCATTTTTCGCCCATGGCTTATTTTTGGCGAAACTTTGTTTATCGATTGGGTTTAACGTTAGTACTGGATCCCCAAAATTTCACGATCTATAAAAGATTTTTGGTGAGGGGGCGCACTGAAAAAAAAGAGCTGAATTTAATTATTTTCTATAGTTAGGTAAAAGTATGGACACCACTTGCAAACTGTTAGTTTATGACTGTTTAAAATAGTTAAATTACCTCCGTGCCGTGTTAATTTAACTAATTTAAACAATCAAACTAACGGTTTTTAAGTGGTGTCCATACTTTTAATTAAAAAAGAGTTAAATTCTGCACTTTTTTCTCAGTGCGGGGCGGGGAGTCAATGTTGAAACCTAGAGACTCAAATACCTCGCTAACGAATGCAGCTTTTGAGATGTGGTTTGCGCGAAAACGCGCAAAAAAATGTTTACTTCCTTTTGATTCTTGGCTTGCTCCACAGAATCTCAACCAAGTACTTGCAGTTAGAGATTTTTTGATTTTTGAGCCACAGATTTTTCACAAATTTCGAAATTTCGAAAAAACGCGTTAATTATAGAAATAAATTTCAATCGGTCATAACTTTCGTTTGAAGAGGCGGATTGATTTGCGGTTTGAACCATTTTGTTTGCTTTTTTCAGACCTTTTAATCCATGTATCGTCCAACCTTGGACTCTCTTCTCAAGACTTACTTTTGAGCGCCCATAATTTTCAAATGGCCGCCTTTTTGAAAGTAATGATTATAGACGATTTTGGAATGCGCCATCTTATTTTACTCTTCAAGGACTTTCGATCGATGCATCACAAGGCATACCTTGCTATTAGACTTTTTTTACGTGGGGGGGCTCAAAGACCCCCAAATTTTGGATTCTAAGTGGGGGCCTTAAATTTTCACTTTTAGGTATTATGTGGCACATCAATCGAAAGGTCTAGATCTCTTCTTTCAGATGGTTGTCAGTTTTTGAAAAATATTAAATAGTGTGGTCACAGTGGCCGATTAAAAATTTCCCCCCAAAAATTGGGGTTTTCTGGAAAAATTAATGGACCAAAAATGTCGGCAATGAGTCGCTCTTTCAGGATCTGAACTTATTTTGGTACCTTTTATAGGCTTTTTTTCCGACAAAAATGGAAAAATGTGTTTTGAACCCCCCATACCCCCCGGGGGCCATGGGGGGTTTCGAAAATATTTTCATTGAATTCCTTGGGGCCAATTTTGTATGAGACCTTTTTGTTTCAGCTCTCAACTCCCAGCCGTTTTCGAGACAAAGTATATAGACGGGTGGTCTGGGACACCCGGTATAGCACTGACACATCAAAACCTTTGGTAGAAAAATGACCTAGCACTGAGCACAAGACTTTAATTGATTCAACCAAATCTTTGGTTCACCTGGCAAAATCTCTTTAGTTAGGATGCAAAACCTTTAGCATGCTCAACCAAAGTCTTTGGCTGAGTAATTTTTCCATCAAATGTTTTTTCATGCAGCGCTATTTACCAGAGTGGGTTTCCTGTTATTTTCTATGAATAAATTTACGTATTATGGCAGCACTGCAGTGTACATCTCTCCTCCGTTTCCTCGATAAACGTTAAAGTAAATAAATGCAGCGTATATGAGTCATCAGCAGAGCTGCCATTTTGCGTTTAACACAACTATACGTATTTTCCCATTTGACTTGATGGGTATAATTTTCTAATTTCCCGCCAAATTTAGCATCACTGGTCATCAGCGCCCACATTAACAACATCTATCGTCGCGTGTTGTCCACATTATTGAACATGGCTCAATGCTGCTCCAGACTCGAACCGAGCCGATCATGTTAAAAGAAAACTTGATTTTCGATGTGGTACGATGCCGGATGATAGGTAGAATAAAGGAAAAAAGGCAAGAAAAAGAACCTAAATTGATAGAAATGAAAAAAGCATGCATGACTCACCGATTGCGATTGTGAGGCCATTAACCTAACAGACTGACCTAACGGCGCGTTACTCTTCACTATCGCATTCAGAGCAGAGATAGGAGGGGAAGAGCTGAGGGAAAGAGCGTCAGAAAAAAAGGAGGGGAAAGGAAAACAGAAAGGAAAAATTACATCATTCAACCTGTCATCATTTGCAGGGTACGCATGCATACACACAAACGCAAGTAGAATTTTACTCTCATATCCTTCTTTTATTGTCTGATTAGTTTATCGTATGGCAGATGCCTGCCCAATGGGTCTGATGCAAACTTTTCCTACACATTTCCATTGAAAACATTAAAGTCAAATTACAAGCCAAAAGTAATTTATCTGTAGGAGAGCGGCGATGGTAGTCAGATAAGCATTTGGTGATCACCTCAAGAACGTCTCTGAAAAATTTCTCTTTCATACATCTATCTTCGAAAATGGGGCTAAAAGTAGTCAAGAAAACAGAATATCGCATTTCGAGACATCAATCAATTTGCAATATTCCATTTTCCCAGTGGCGTAGCGTGAAATTTGGCAACGTTGTATTGTGTCCATTTAAACCAGTATAAAAGGTCGAATGCCAAGGTGTTCACCGAAAACCCTATCGTTCGATCTTTTTCATGGGTTTAAATGAACGAACTGCATCGTTGGTAAATAACACGCTACGCCACTGCATTTTCCCCCGTAATAATCAAACTTATTTGAGCAATGATTTGCGAGATATTTTATGCAAAGACCAAATTTAGTTTAGACTAGCCATTAGACGTCCCGTAGAGTGTTCACCAAACGTTATGATCGGGGCATTAACCACAAGTATGTTATTTTATCAATTGATTTTTTCTTTATCTTTTTTTCCATTGAAGGATATTCGCTTTGCGCGAATTATCACTTCACTTTTGGATACATGGCTTTATAACCATTGGCATTGTAAGCCGAAGGGGGGTCTGAAACGACCATTTTGACAGTTCCCCACGTAAAACTCAAATGTTTTAAATTCAATTTTAAGACTTCATGATATATTCTATATTCCGAACTTCATGCCAATTTCACGTTTTTTGTACAACCATTGTAATTTTTTTGCATTTGTGGTTTTTTAGGCTTTTTCAACTTTTTAAACTTTTAAGTTATGGAAAGAAACCGGTTCAAAAAATGGTCATACGGAAATTCCACGTATTTTTAGAATCAGAATTTCAGCTTCGTGATATCATGATCGCAAATAATATAGGGAAAATAAAAAAAAAAAAAAAAAAAAAAAAAAAAAAAAAAAAAAAAAAAAAAAAAAAAACGAACAAATATTTTTTCTAATTTGTTGAAGTTTATGGAATAGTCATTTTTTTCTCGAAAAAAAAAAAAAGCCATACAAATCTGAAAAATTGGCGATACATGATGAAATGTGGTCCGAAATGATTAGTAAGATGTACGGAATAACTTAAAAATTACTTCATAGTTTAGAATAAATAAATGAACACGTGATTATGTGCGGTAAAATCCGTTCGCGAGGTCTCTTTAGACCCCCCTCACCCTGTGGTGGCTCGTGCAATTTGGCAAATATGGTTTTCCTATATTTGATTCTATGTAAAACAATCGATTTGACAGTGAAGCGGCGCTTCACCAGCATTCGATTTTTGTGCATGGATTCAGATGGAGGAAAACCATTGTTGCCAAATTGCACGAGCCGCCACTAGACACTACCCACCCACCCCCCCCCCCCCCCCCCCCCCCGCCCACGCCCCCTCTAGTTCTTACCATACGTTGATAAAATACGTACCCCGGGCTCATCACGAGGGTCAAATAATGTTGAGCGAGCTCTCTTTTTCTAAGACTCGCTATTTCAGAAGAAATGACCATTGACGTAAGTATACGAAGTCTGATTATTTTATTGGCAACATGGCTCCACCTCTTCCATTCTCAGTGTTGCCGGATTAGGGTGAAAAAGCCGTACACTTTACATTGATTTAAATGGGGACGATACGGCTTTTTACCCTCGATCTGGCAACACTGTCCATTCCCGATGATCGTGGATGATGAGCAATACCACTACTGCGATTGTACTGTGCGCGTGTGTAGCATTCTAACTCAGAGACTCACAGTTGACAGTATTAGTTCCAACAGCCCCTCGACAATCATACATTGTTGACAAAAGTTTTATTACAACCAGAGACAAATATAGAGACGGAGCACTACGCTAAAATACATAGGGAAGATTTGAGGCACACTGAATTTTCGGAGATCCAACAAAATATAACGTGTAGAACAACAGTCAACACCTTTTGATGTCGCATGGTGTTGAGCTATGACATTCGGTACACAGAGGAGAGATAGGCTGGGAAGTGTAAAGGAGCTAGGTTGCTCAACATTCAACACCCTGCGACATCAGAAGGGTGCGTTGACTCTTGTTTTGTTAAAAACCGCGAGAATTCTGAGTGCCTCTGCTGCAGCCAGTTTTAGTGCTCCCTCTCGATTTGTCTCTGGTTACAACTGAACGTTTAGCTACATCGATAAAAAATACTGTTTTAGTTTGACGTCACGAAAAAAATTGGATCCAAGAAATAGACGTATTTTGCTCTGTCATCAAAAGCCGTTTGATGGCCATCGACAGGTATCGCTCGCATTTTGCTTTTCCGATGGCCATTGGAAGGGGCGGAGTCTAATTTAATCATTAATTTAATTTCAAAATGTGACAACGCTGTAAAAAGTTACTCAATTTTAGCGCTTCATTGCGATTTAAGAGGAATATTATCGCCTATATCATAGCAAAATACGGCTAATGTTCTGTCTCTCTCGATCTTACACGGTTTCTCGTAAGAAACCGGATCCAATAAATTGTAGAATGCAAATTCATGCTTGCAAAAAATCACCAACCATGCAGTTTCCTCAAATTGTGTTTCATTAGAATGTCAGTTCACTGCAACTTAGCTGTTGTCCTATAGGTTTACTAACGCAGTTTCTTATGGGCACAGAACTCTATAGGATACGGGCACCGGCTCATCCCCGCCATGACACCACAAGTGATGCTACGTGAAAGTTTCGAGACGATGAGAGGTTAGGATGATTGAGTGTCATGGTGGACGGTGGTGATACACACAGTGGCGTCGCGTGCCATCTGGCAACAATGCAACTGCTCCATTTAAACTCATTAAATGTATCGAATTTTCCTTGTGCACTGTGTACCCCCTGAATTCGATATTTTACTCGAGTTTAAATGGATAGAATACATTGTTGCCAAATTGCACGCGACGCCACTGGATATACATAAACCTATAAGAGACCATGAGTGATAAAAGGACAAAACATGGGACTCCGCTCGATGTAACTGTGATTGTAAACTCACCCGCGTTGTTTCAAGAACTAACAATAAGTTGAAGTGGACGAATATTTGAGTGCATGTATATGTTACAGAACAAACCCGATTTTAGGCCAAACTAGTTTAGCCTAGGCCGAACTGTTTTTTTGAGGGAGATTTAGTTTGGCCTGGAAAATTTTAGGCCAAACTAGTTTGTCCTAGGCATAACAGGTTTGGCCTGGAGAATTTCAGGCCGAACTAGTTTGTCCTGCACATCATCAGTTTGGCCTGAACATTTTTAGGACAAACTAGTTTGGCCTGCACATAATCAGTTTAGCCTAAACATTTTTAGGCCGAACTAGTTGGGTCTAGGACAAACTGTTTCAGCCTGAAAATCGTAGGCTAGACCAATTGGATTATATTTTGCTTCTGCATATAAATAAATTAGGCGAATGATTGAACTAATTTTACGAAGGGAAAACTGTATTTGAGATAAATTTTAAATTTAAGTTATAATAAGTTAAAAACAGTAAAATGAACGAAAAAAGCTAATTACTCATGATTCGAAGGTTCTGGGTTCGATTCCGATTCCGATTCCAACGCCGAGTTTCTTTCATATTAATTTTTTCCTTTAATGCCATACACTGAGAGAAATCACTTGTTTAAAAACAAGGAAACACGTTTACTTGTGACCGTTTACTTGTGACGAATTTCTTTGCGAGAAGTAAAAATTGATTGCACGAAGGAGAATCACTGTCACAACAAGGAATATTTTACCTGTAGCAGCACTCAGCAGACATTTTCCTTGGGTCAAAGTAATTTCCCCGAGGTCAACATTTCACTGTGCAGTTTCTTTTACATAAACTAAATACAACTTGGAAAAGATAATTCTCTCATTGTCAGTGTAAGAACATGCAAACTTTATGTGAAAACACTTTGTCCTAGTCCCAACTAGTTTGTCCTGCGCCGTCACTTCCGGCTGAACTAGTTTGTCCTGCACATAATCAGTTTGGCCTGAACATTTTCAGGCCGAACGAGTTCGGCCAGCTCGTTATCAGTTTGGCCTGGAGAATTTTAGGCCAAACTAGTTTGTCCTAGGCCCAACAGGCTTGGCCTGGAGGATTTCAGGCCAAACTAGTTTGTCCTAGGCAAAACTAGTTTTGCCTGTTCCGTTCAGGCCAAACTAGTTTGGCCTAAAATCGGGTTTGTCCTGTAACATAAATATACGTGGAATCTAATGGAGCGACATGATTTGAGTGATCTTTTTACTTGCTTGAATTTGAAGTTGAAATGGGGCCCCTGATGCAAGCTTTTGCTGGAAGGAAATAAATAGTATACATTCTGGTGTAAAAACCAGCGAAAGTCACGAAAATCACACTGAAAAAGTCTAAAATTCAGAAATAAACGCACAAAACCGCTCTGACGGCAAGATCGTAATGACACCTCAATGCAGGTATCATGGGAGATTCCTGTCTAATTTGTCACTTTCGGTACGGAAACACAGGGATTTGTCTCAATTTAGATAGGAAATCTCCCATGATACATACCTCCGTCGAACCGCCACTATGCCTGATTCTGAGAGTGAATTTCGTGATTTTTCAGTGCGCTTATCGTCATTTTTGAAGGTTTCTATGCAAGAATCAACTTTTCAATCCCCTGGAGCAAAAGTTTGAAAGAGCCCCATTTTGGATATATTTTTGAACTGTAATTTGGATCTCGCATATGGGTATCTATCTCCACAAGAGTGAGAGAGACAGAGCATTCGTTTAGATCTAATTTTGATCATGACGTCACCACTAAAACAGACTGCATGTAATAAGCAGTGGCGGCTCGTGCAATGTGGCAACAACGTAATCTCTCCATTTAAACCTATGTTGAACAATCGGTCTTCAGGAGGTCAATGCATCACCTCCAAGTTATCGATACTTTTGCTTTAAATGGCAAAAAAGCACAGTTGCCAAATTGCACGAGCCGCCACTGCACAGAGAAAAAAGCTTTGGTTGTTAGAACTGAAGATTCGACTTATTTTAATCACCGAAATTTTCGGTCGAATAAACCAAAATGTTCGGTCGTAAGTACCGAAGAAATCGGTAAGTATAACCCAAATTCCACCCCTATCTAATACTCAGTATTACGAATGAAGCATTCGGTATCAGGACCGAACATTTCGGTTCCTCTAACCGAAAACTTCGGTGATCAAATTTTACCGAAGTATTTTTCTCTGTGTGTAGATAAGCTCCTACTGAGTACTGATGATCATCCGAAACAGTGTTGCTATAGAAGTACGGAAAAAGTTTCAGGCAGTTTACAGTGTCAGCAACGCTGCATTTCGTCCATTTAAACCCATGCAAAATATCGATCTGAGAAAGTGCACTGTGCACCTCAAATAGTTCGACCTTTTTCATGCGTTCAAAAGACAAAACTGAGCGTCGCCAGACTGCACGCGACGCCACTGGCAGTAAATTTTCCATATGACTCAATTACCTCAAGGTGAAATAAACGGATTTTAACCTCAAACCTGGCAACACTCCGACACTGATCCAAACAGTGGAACTCTTCGCGCGCCTAGTCATCGACCGCTGCGCAGACGCTTTATATATAGCGTCGGAACGCGCAAGCACCACGAATGAGTCGGTTGGAGACTGATTGTGGCCTTATCTGGCCTATCAAGTCTTTTATTTGCTCAACGTTTCTTTTTTTTTTTTTATTTTATTTTATTTTCTTCTATACTTTTTTTTTTTGATCCGATCCGAGGGAAGGACAGAAGAGAGGTCTCCATCAGGGCTGCCGTTTTGCGTATAATCAATGCTATTTTTCTATTCATCGATGATTCCACCGGTTGAGAAAAGATTACACTCTTCAGTTCAGTGTATGACTGTAATGCACGAAAATACTCTGATCTGTAATCTTTCCTTAATCGGTGGAAACTCCGTTGATTAATTAAAATATCCGCAAGTTTTTTAAAGTCATCATTAACGACTCCACCGCTTGAGAAAAGATTACAGATGCGAGTATTTTAGTATATTACAATCATGCACTGAACTGAACTGTGTAATCTTTTCTCAACCGGTGGAATCATCGGTGAATTGAAAAATAGCATCGATTAAACGCAAAACGGCAGCCCTGGTCTCCATACTCCACATTGAGGAGTTTGCGGGCATACATGACATGGTTGCAAGTTATTACAAAGAAAATAAGGAAAAAATCTTTAAAAAGCGAGGCTCATGGTTAGTGTACAAAGCTCTAGCATCCATGCAGCGACGCGGCGGGCGGCTCGTGCAATGTGGCAACAATGGATTTCCTCCATTTAAAACTGTGTAAAATAATCGATTACTTGGTGAGGCGCAGCGCCTCTCCTAGTATCGATATTTTTGCATACGTTTAAATGGCAAAAGTGCACGGTTGCCAGATTGCACGAGCCGCCACTGCATCAATGTGGCCAAATTTGGCGGGAAATTCAAAAACTTTACATTGAGTTAAAGGGAAGAAAATGCGCATTATTACTATAATCAAAAACCAATGCAGCGCATAGCGTGGAATCAAAAAACGTTGTATTTGTAAATGTAAAGACAGAAAGAATATCAGACGGCTCCTGGAGAAGGGCCACTCGCAATGCTTATTTCAATGAATTTAAACATTGTAGGTGGCCTACCTGGGCCAATAAACTGTTTTAATAGAGCGATATATCGTATCAATTATGCCATCCGAGGGCCTTTGGTTCAATGTAATTTCCCCATAAGCGAAGTTTTGAACGGAAATTTAGGGTATTAAATCAAACAATTCATGCGACCTTTTTGCGATTGTGAATTCGACGTCCTCGAAAATGCTGAATAATTATGCCTGGCTCCTTGACTAAAACTGCCGAAATCAATAAGATATTACAGATTAAAATATTAAATGTTGCGCATTTGTAGGTTAGAATCGCCCGAAATCCCGCCAATTCCACAACAACAACAATAACATTTGGGTGATTCCAACCTCCAAACGCATCGTTTAATCTGTAAAATCTTGTTGATTTTGGCAGTTTTACGGGTGGAACTAGGCAAAATTAAGCATTTTCGAGGATGTAGAATTCATAATCGCAAAAAGGTCGCATTAATTGTTTGATTTAATAGTCTAAATTTCCGTTCAAAAATCCGCTTATGGGGAAAATGCTTTGAACCGGAGTTTGTTTGGAGCCAGAGGCCCTCGGACGGCAATCGATACGATATATCGCTCTACTAAAACAGTCTATATATCAAAGGAGTCATCAGACATTCTGTTCGTCCACGATAGTATACATGCGTGACCCCTTGAATGCATCGGCTATAGTTGCACTACCGACTTATTAGATTTTTGATGAAATTGAATCTAATATGTGAATTGCCATGAAAATTCAAATTAGCGCAATTTCATCTCGATTCGTTCAGTGCTAACATGAGGTAAAGTTGTTTGAAAATACTGCTTTGTGACGAATTTTTGAATTTGAAACATTTGTAACGGTTTCACACTCTACCTCTTTGAACCAAAAACAAATTAATGAGTGATGCATGGTGTTGTTGGTCCGTGACTGAAGTGCAAGGATGTGAGAAGGTCCAACAATTTGACCAAGAAATACCAAACGGCATGCACAAAACTACATTTTCCAACAGTTATATTACATCGTCTATTTCAATTTCTTATGATATCGACTTTGTTACGTCCACAAAAATGTATACCTTCATTCACTGTATGGGTCACGGACAAAGGGAGAGAGGTGCTGGGCAGAGGAGCTGACCCTGGACCTGGACCTGAACTTTATGAATAAAATGTAAATCAGCAACTGAAAACATCGCATGTCCTTCGAACACCTATATATACTTTTGTCAGAAGTAGAACATCTGAATATTAATGCAAGCAAGCAAGTAAGAGAGAGAGAGAGAGAGAGAGAGAGAGAGAGAGAGAGAGAGAGAGAGAGAGAGAGAGAGAGAGAGAGAGAGAGAGAGAGAGAGAGAGAGAGAGAGAGAGAGAGAGAGAGAGAGAAGAGAGAGAGAGAGAAAGAGAGAGAGAGAAAGAGAGAGAGGAAGGAGAGAGAGAGAGAGAGAGAGAGAGAGAGAGAGAGAGAGAGAGAGAGAGAGAGCGAGAGAGATGCGCTTTGTTTAGAAACATGCGTATGCGGGTTTTCAGCATCCATGTGCGACTACTCGCGCAGCTCATCTTCGAATCCTCCTTCGCACCTTCGCAACGTTGCTATGTCAGGAATCACAGCTTGAACATAGTTTTAAAATTCTAGATTCTACTTGTAAAGTCTAACACTGGAAATTTAAGTGATTCAGAAGCAACGCGAGGCAACAATCGCCGTTCTGTTTCCTCATCCTCGACTCGCCTTTATTTGGGGGAGGGGGCATGCAGGCTGGGTCAGATTTGGTGGTGGGAAGCTACACTCTTTTCACGATTTTTCTTACAAAAACGATAAATTCGTAAGAAAAAGCTGATTAGTTCGGGATGAGAAAAATATTCACGAGCCTCTTAGAAAAAGAAAGTATCAAGATGTGCCAATGTGTGCAAACAATTTCCAGACAGAACAAAATAACGACCTCTCTTAAGAGCTGCACTTGAACTTTTGGCCAGACGGCGGTCGGTCGGCGGTTATCGAAACTGAATGAAGCACCCACTTTTATACGTAACGGCACGAAGACATGTGTTGTAATTCGGCCATGCCCATACCACGGGAGAAAAAACGGAGACAGACAAAGCTCTCAGACAGAACCACACCTACGGGCGATAAATTTTGACGTGAGTGTCGATATGGGTATTTTTTCCAGTACTTTTACCGAGTGACGATTTAAAGAACTTCGTTGGTAAACAGCTCAAGTTATTCAATAAGTACCAGATTGAAGAAGCTAACATGGGAAAAAAAAGTAGAACCGTCTGCAAATTGCTAATCGTAAAACCGGTGATTGTGATAGCGGAATAGAAGCAGGTTTAAAACAAAGTAGGTATAACGGTAAAAGCACGGAATATTTACTGTACTTTGCTCTTTCCGTATAAGGTGGACCAGAGGGTGATGCGCGACTTCCTTACAGGAAACGCTTCAATTTTCTACACATGTTCCTTCTTATGTATGTATGTAAGTAAAGAAGCGTAAAACAACAAAATCCGTCACTCGTATAGTAAGTCACGCAGGCATCCTTTTTTACAAAATGGCATGAATGTTGATTTTAGCTTTTTCTTAGTTGATTCTCTTAATGTTTGGTACCTCGAGAATGTCACTTGGAATTTCCCCTTAGTTGCTTTGATCCTCCATTAAATCTAATGGAGGGGGTGGGGTTAGGGTGAAGGTTGTCTGAATCCCGTCTAGTATCATCACTTTTTAGTGTCTATTGAAACTTGGCTACTTTCCTATCAACCCATGGAGTTTGGATGAACAATAGGAAGTAAATATGTATTTAACTATGGGCGCTTTTGAAATTCTTCAATGGAAGTTCTGACTGCAATAAGACGAATTTGTTCAATGCAGAGAGCAAATTTACTCTCATATATTTTATTCGAGTAAATTTCTCCCCCTTTTCCCTTCCTTTTTTTGCTTATTTGATATTAATTATTCTAAGCGGCAATTTGGCCTCACGTCTGATTCACCAAAGCTGGTATTCACATTCAAACAATTTTAAATACTTAGTGTTTTGACACTCTAAACCTTTGGTGAATTTTCTATATGCGGTATAGTTTCCGATTGTTGTTGTTTTTTAATTCATGCAGTGGCGTCGCGTGCCATCTGGCAACAATGCAACTGCTCCATTTAAACTCATTAAATATATCGGATTTTCCTTGTGCACTGTGCACCCCATGAATTCGATATTTTACATGAGTTTGAATAGATAGAATACATTATTGCCAAATTGCACGCGATGCCACTGAATTCATGTGGGTTTAGTGCTGAAATACTTCATACCAATTACTTGGAAAAAGATCCAAATCATGTTCTAGAAATAAATGATCGTAAAAGAAGAGGCCACGCCAAAAATGTCGCACGTGAGAAGAGCTTTTTAAGGGCCGGTGACCTGTAAAGCGGTGAGACGCCTCTTCACGAATCTCTCGCTTGCATTGAATGTTGCCATCGTCAAAACTATTACCTTTCACTCCCACATTTTTTTTTTCAAGTATCCATTGAGATAATCTTAATTCTTAAGTATGATTTTATTGAAGTTCAAAAGATCGTTTTTTTTTTAATTTTTTTTTTTATTTTTATTTTTTTTTTATTTTTTACTAATTGTAAGCATGTATAATATATTATTGCGCATTGTTAACCATGAATTCAATTGCATTCAGTGAAAACCCTTAAATGTTTTATGGAATTCTTAAACAAATCATCAACCTTATTGGGTGAGAAACACATTTTAATTTTTAAAACGGATTTTGTCTATCTCTTCAATGAGTGCATGCAGGTGAGACAGAATACACACTCACAAGTCGCATTATTCAATGCAAAGTTCCCAAAATCCGGGTTCAAAACGAATTTATTTTTCAACCAATTTCTCTCCGGATCAAGCAGAGTTGGAAATACTATTCTACGAATTATTTGTCTAGTTTTGCAACACAGTAAAACCAGATTATTCGACAAATTATTTGGTCAATTGAACATACCTCCTCACAGGCCGGTTTCACATCTCAAGCATCACTATGTTGCTAGACCGATTTCATTATTTTTGATTATTCGGTTGATCAACTCTAGGATCAACACGTAATAATGTTAAGCCGTGAATATAGCCAGAGGCGGACTGACTCATCGGGAAGCCGGGAAATTTCCAGGTGGGCTGCGGCCCACTTTAGATCGGCCGGGCTGGGAGAGCAAGGGAGGTGGGAAGAAAAACGAGAAAGACAGGCAAGAAATAGAGAGAAAATAGAGAATAGAGAGAAGTGTATGAACGAACTCATAGAACAGCAGTGGCGTCATTTGAAGGGGGGGGGGGGGTATTCGCCCCCCCCCCAAGGATTTGAAGTCAGGCTCAAAAACGGGAACAAATTATATTGATGAGCAAAAGAAAAAAAGTCATCAAATTTTTTCGCCCCCCCCCCCGGCCCGGGCCCTGGTCTGATCTGGAAGGGTAAAGAAGAGTCATGGCACGTTGATCACGCACACAGTTTCATGTATCCGCAAATCAAATATTAGACTATACTGCCAGAAAATCTCGCAAATTCTGTCTTGCGTTTGTAAATACGCCTTCATTTTTTAAGGTAGACCAAAACGGTACACTCACATACGAACAGTTAACTACTTCCCTCCACACAGCTAACGCTCTCCAATTCATTCTGAAAGTTCCCGTGAATCGACAGCTACGTTTATGGGTGTGGTGCAGTGGCGGCTCGTCGGGTGAGGCAAGTGAGGCGACGCCTCACCTGTTTCGAAGAGGGAAAGAAAGGAATTGGGAGGGAATAAAACAGAGGAATAGGAAATTAGTTTAGGAATCGCTGGTTCCTCAGTGCCAAATTTTTTATCCACAAATAGTAATTGCAAAAGATAGGTACGAGATTTGATAGAGAAATAATAGCCACTGCGTTGAGAAATAAGTCCGTCAGTGCTGTGGTGCGGAGGTGGCCGGCTGCGAAAGCGAAGCTCATGCGGCGATCTCCCTCAGCGCTGCATGTCACGTTGGATAGCGGGAGAAGGGGGTGAGTGCGGCTATGCTAGCGGAATCGAAGCTCATGAGAGTCATGAGGCGATCTTCATCGACGCTGCATGTCGCGATGGATAGGCGGAGAGCGAGAGAAGGGAGGTAGTGAGGATAATTTGGAGAGCGTTTGGAGAAACTGATTCCTTCACTTGGCGCTGCTGCTCGTCGCCTCTTCTCACACACTGACTGGCAGGGTCGGAGTGGAGGGGATGAACAAAATCATCTCTCTTCTCTTCTCTCAAGTGATGCTTTAGGCAACTGGCGGTATCCTTTGCCAGCAGGTTTAAAAAGTTTGTTAATTTTGATTATTTTATATTCATTTACGTTTTGTTTTCTCCCGCCTTATTTTCTTCGTCTCGCTTTGCCTCTCTCTTTTTCTTTTAACTGTATTGCCACTATATTCATGTCTACAATTAGGGGAAAGAGAGGGTGGTATTTGCTTTCTCTAGTTTCTCCTATATTCTTTACATACTGTCTTGAGTGTTTCATTTATTGTTTATTTGTTTCTTTTTTGTTGGCTGATTTTCTTTACTTTCTTGTCGGTTGATTTTCTTGCTTTTTTTGTTGGTTGATCTATCTTTCACCACTTTCCTGTCGATAGAGACTTTTACCTTTCCCAATTTAAGCGTGTTTTATTTTGATAATTTTCATTATCTCCCATCAAATGCAATATTTAAATGTATTAATGAAAAATAATAATATAACAGTCATTAATTTTAACCTATAGATATACGCGCGAACCATCGTGTAGATCGCATCAAATGCCCCTAGAATTTCACGATTTGGCCTCTTATTATTCAAAATTTTCCGGGGGAGGGCCCCCAAACCCCCCTTTCTCATGAGGGGTATTCCATACCTCCCAGACCCCCCGGCGATGTAGACTTGTTAATTTTCGCCTCATCAGTGCCGAGGTTCACGAGCCGCCACTGGTGTGGTGTGCCTTCATTCTCTAAGGTAGACCACAACGGTACAGTCGTGTATGAGAAGCCATTAAATATAGAAGGCTGTTGGCTCTTAATCTTATGTAATCTTTGTATTGACGGAATCTGGGAACTTTGCTTAGCCACAATAATGGCTAACAATAAATGTTGCTTTACTTGTGGTCGTCTCTGAATTTCTGTATTTTAAAAATTCATATTTCAGACATTTTTAAGTAAATGAGTCCAACAATATTTTTAATTGGGCCCTTTCTAATTCTGTTTACTAAACTAGATCTTTAAAAGAACGGTTTAAGTATCGGTTATTCCATCATGCATTCAAATTTGAAACATTTGAACTATATATTAAAAAAATGAATAATATAGGCGCCTTCTGACGGACTGATAAATCCCGAAATGTAAGTTTCACCAACGGAATAACACCTTGAGAAAAATAATCAAACCATCTCATGATTGAACAGTAACACATTGTCATTGTTGTTGTTTTTGGATGGTTTAATACACAGAAAGGAGATAATGATGATTTACAAGTCAGAAAAACGAAGTAAATCATTAAAAGACATCAGGAGTTAAAGTTTCTGTGGCCAAAACCTAGTGCGCATTATTGCGAAGCTCTTGATAATGGGGCTGTTGCACACTTTTGCTATAAGCGATTTAATAGTCGATTATGGCGTAAAAACCTCAAAAAGTAACGATGGCGGCACTAAAAACTTCCAAAATCCACTCCTAAACTCAATAAACGCAGTTATTTGCGGGAGCGTAATGGTGGCCGAAGGCACTAACAATGGGAGATTCCCATCTAACAATTCTGAAACTCCATCAAGAAGTGACCAATAAGAGACTACTTTCATTTGACACCGGTGTCACTTGGTGTTACGGTACCATTCATCGGATGTGGATCATCACTCTGATGACTAATTACTCTGTGAATCATCCTTGTCAGCATAGAAAGAGTGACGAAATTAAGATAGGAATCTCCCATTGTTAGTGCCTTCGGCCACCATTACGCTCGCGCAAATAACTGCGTTTATTGAGTTTAGGAGTGGATTTTGGAAGTTTTTAGTGCCGCCATCGTTACTTTTTGAGGTTTTTAAGCCATAATCGACTATTAAATCGCTTATAGCAAAAGTGTGCAATAGCCCCATTTGAGCACGTTGAGTATTTACCCACTACGGTAAAGTTGTTTTAAAGTTCTCAAGTTGCAAATTAAGTTAGGCAATAATAAGTACAGAGAGTACAGACGCACGACGCACGAGTACGTATACTTATGGCAGTTATAGTACTATAGTGTAGGTCGGCGGCAGAATCATAAAGAGTTAAAATTAAGATCTTTGCAATCACGTTTTGCTTCTACGCGATCAACAGCGCGTGCGGAACGGGAACTTTTCGCATATGTATATCTTACTATTCAAGCGGGTGACTTCAAAGGCAGTTTCGTAAGTCTGAATGGACACTTACTTTTCGTATTTCGAGTAGCGCTTCAATCAAAATATCTCAATTGCCCAAGAATAAGAGAAGAAGGATTATGAATAGAAAATGCGTAAATACAAATATCTTTTCCGCGAGAGACTGATAACAACTATCGCGCTCTCGTATGATTCGTTCCCGCAGAATTCATTTTAAAAGTCACAGGAAACGGAACTCAGAGCTCTTGATAACTCTTTGTTAAAGAGAAAAAAAAGCGGGGAAAGAAAAATAAGAGAAAATAGGCACGTACTACGTTGAGATAATATTTACGCCGGTCAATGTTAACCCTTTCAGTGTCAAGGCTGAATCATGGAGACTCAATCAGACTTTCAGACTTAAATGAAGGGATTGATTGAAGACTTGGCTCATATTTTGATTACCTAAGCCGCGATCACATAAATTTTTAGGAATTCTATATACGTATAAAAACCCAATTTATCGTTTGTTGCACCAAGACCACCACGGAAGAAAGGAAGGGAAAAAGAGAGTGTGAAAGAAACAGAGAAGAGGGGGGGGGCGTTAATTTTAGACCTCAGGGTTTGTTCTTTCAAAGTAAAGTTGTTTAAATACAGTAGTGTTTAACTTGTGCCCTTATGGCTAAGCTTACCCTAAGGATTTATGAAATCGCACACCCTTTTTAGGGAGGGGAAGGGATGGCAAAAATTCAGCTCATCTCCATTTTAAAGCATTATTAAGTTTCGGGGTCAGAAAGACCCTCCTTTTGAGACGATAAATTATTTTTTCCATTCAGCAACTTTTCACTATTTCTTTTTTAATAAATTTTCAAAAAATGTCTCTGACAAGTAAATGGTATCAAGTACGCACTTATAGCAAAGTTTATCTTCTAATTTTCAGAGGAAGAAATTAGTCTCCTACAAAAATATAAAACAGTAGTTTTAAAATGAAGCAAAATATAGATTGCTATTTTCCCCTTATCTTCAAACTAAAGAAACTTCGAAATTATTATTAATTTTTTGCTAATTAAAAAAAACTGGAAAAAAAAAATAAACGCAGCCAAGAGAAGAAAAAAAAGATTAGATATTCTACCAAAAGAATAGATTTAAAAAAAAGCAGCACCTATAAAGTAACCTATAATATCAAAATTAATCACATACAATAATAAATAGAAAATTTACGAATTGTGATGACATGGATAGTATTACTTTATTTCCTAAAAAGCACAAGAAAGCTCGGAAAAAATCTATACAACCACGCAGTTTAAAGCTCGTGCCTCATTTTATTAAACGCTAAGTTGTAGAAAAACTCGACTCTAAAATTCATGTTGGCAAACAGAATGATCCAGTAAAACATAAACAAATACCCCGATGAAACAGAAAACATTGATTTAAATCAATAATGCTAACCTTATTTGTGTCATCCTCAAGCATAATCTGAAACTGAATGAACCAGTGGATGTATATGGCATAGCACACACTCTTAGGGACACTGTTATCACTGAATGCATTGGTGCATTGGTGCACTAACGCAGCACCAAGGAAAAAAGCTACCCTCAGCGATGCGACCTTGTCAGATCTTGATGATACACGAATAAGTCTGATCTAGCTTTTAAGAGGGGAATCCAAAATTTATCTCAAATCTGACAACGAAGGGAGACGGATTAGAGGGTTAGAAACGAGGGAGGGGATGGATCACACACACACACACCCTCCTTGTCTATGCAGCGGAAGAGGGTTGAAAGGGGAAGGAGGGTAACGAAAAAAATCATCACAAACGCGGACCTCTCTAATAAGAGACCGAGTCACGTGATTCGTACCTCGGGGTTAGGTTAATCGGTTCGATCTTTCTACATTCCGGTGGCGGCGCTTAGACCCACTGACGCATGGCGCGGCGCTCCATCCAGTTCGGAGGGCGTTTGACCTGCAGGTCCTTAACTGAGCAATGTTTTAGTAACGTAAAAGATAAGTACAGTGGCAGGTAGGAAAATTCTCAAGTTGGCACCTTACTCGGGGTCATAATTTTAATAATCACTTGGCACTACAGGGTGTCCCAAAATTGATAGTAAATATTTTTACCACGTATTTTTGGGGCCAAAATAAGACTTTTTTTCCCTATGAACACGTGCCCGAAAATGCCCCCCCTCAGAGCTACAGCCCCCCAAAGTTTTAAAAAAATATCGGTTTTTCTTCGATTCTAGCAACGGATCTACGAAAAAATGGATGAAAATTGGTTGCTAGGGTTAACATTATGCGTTCTTTTCGATTCCGGGGTCGAAAATTCCCGAAAGGGTCAAGAAGGGGGGGTTTGAGGGGGGTTCACATTTTAAATTGAATAATTGTTTAGTGTTTCCTAAGAAAATAAGAAAAGTAACAAAAGAATCTGATGAAACAAAACAAAAGGAACATTTTTGGTCTCTTGTGTTTTTTTCATAAGACACACGGAAAATGAGTAAAATCGATTTTTCACCGGGAGCGCACAGCCCGATAGCGCTTGTTTCAGTGCCGCGTTGCGCCGAGTCGATCGTTGAGTCAGTTGAGTGCACATAGCGCTCTATCGGGCTGTGCGCTCCCGGTGAAAAATCGTTTTTTCTCGTTTTTCGTGTGTCTAATGAAAAAAACACAGGAGACCAAAAATGTTCCTTTTGTTTTGTTTCATCAGATTCTTTTGTTACTTTTCTTATTTTCTTAGGAAACACTAAACAATTATTCAATTTAAAATGTGAACCCCCCTCAAACCCCCCCTTCTTGACCCTTTCGGGAATTTTCGACCCCGGAATCGAAAAGAACGCATAATGTTAACCCTAGCAACCAATTTTCATCCATTTTTTCGTAGATCCGTTGCTAGAATCGAAGAAAAACCGATATTTTTTTAAAACTTTGGGGGGCTGTAGCTCTGAGGGGGGGCATTTTCGGGCACGTGTTCATAGGGAAAAAAAGTCTTATTTTGGCCCCAAAAATACGTGGTAAAAATATTTACTATCAATTTTGGGACACCCTGTATAATACAGGGCTGCCGTTTTGCGTATCATCAATGCTATTTTTCAATTCGCCAATGATTCCACCGGTTGAGAAAAGATTACACAGTTCAGTTCAGTGCATGACTGTAATAAACTAAAATACTCGTATCTGTAATCTTTTCTCAACCGGTTGAGTCGTCGATGACTTTAAAAAAAAAAAAAAAAAAAAAAAAAAAAACTTGCGGATATTTTAATTAATCAACGGAGTTTCCACCGATTAAGGGAAGATTACAGATCAGAGTATCTTCGTGCATTACAGTCATACACTGAACTGAACTGTGTAATCTTTTCTCAACCGGTGGAATCATCGGTGAATAGAAAAATAGCATTGATTATACGCAAAACGGCAGCCCTGCTATAATAGTCCCTTGATGCAATAAGTTTTATTATACATAAAGCATTGTCGGATCTACCTTTCTGGCAATAGTGTATTCATTCCATTTAATTGCAAGAGAAATAATCAATTAGTCACGGAGCTGTCACCCCTTCAAGAATCGATTATTAATCATACATTCAAATGGGAGGAATGCGCAGTTGCCAGATTGCTAGATCAGCCTGTTTATTGTTAGGGAGTTGTGCGGAGTACTACATGAGCTCAACGAGTTCTGGTCGGTCGTTGGTTTTAGGCTTTCACGGATCGAAAAAAGAGCCGAGAATCCACACAGAAGAGTCGATGAAGGGAAAAAGGAGAAAAGGAACGTATGGAAAAGGTCTGGAATGCGGCAAATCCGCCTGTCCAACGCTGGTCCAACGTTAAAACTTAAGCTTTGAAGATTACACAGTTCAGTTCAGTGTATGATTGCAACGCACGAAAATACTCTGCGATCTATAATCTTTTCTCAGTCGGTGGAAACGTCGTTAATTTATTAAAATATCTGCAAGTTTTTCAAAGTCATCGACGACTCCACCGGTTGAGAAAAGATTACAAACGCGAGTATTCTTTTACGTTACATTAATACATTGAACTGGACTATTTAATCTTTACTCAACCGGTGCCATTAATGGCAAAAATGTCATTAATTATATGCAAAATGGTAGCTCTGGATTTTTGACAATGTTTGATTCTTGTTATTATAGAGTGTGGGAGTAGTAGGTATGGCTCTCTCCAATTTTATTTATATACATGTATATTTTAAGCGTGCCCATGGAACATGGCACGCTTATTCCGATCGTTTTGCTGCTAACAATATAATACAATGTATACAATGTAATAAGGCAGCCTATGCTTTCCACGTGTATTCCTATGCTGAGTGGCCTAAAGTTGAAAATCGGCTGTTTTTGAATTTTGTGATTTTTTCCTGTCGTGTCTGTTGCGTTTTGAGGACTGCAATGGTACAATTATGAAATCGTACCTTCTAAAGTTTGCAGCAAAAATAGTTGGATTCATTTTAATGCTTTAGTTTTTTTATAATTCCAATAAAACGACGGACTCACCACTTTTGAGGGGTAAGTGGAGTGCGGTGAGGTAATATTTTGCGTTTTATGTTGCCAACTTCGTTGTAATTTTACTCTGCTGTGTTGGTTTTACGATGAATAAATTTTTGTTTGTTTTTATGATTAATTTGTTATATTGGACATTGTTTTTGTGTTATTTTATTACGTTTATTGAATATGTAATTCATTTCAAAGTACATTCGGGGTTTTTTCGTCCGGGCGGCCGATAACGAGTCGTTGTGTGATGTTTTTTTTTTTATTTATTATTGTTTTGCAGCCGGTGATTGTTTGGCTGCATTGGCTGCACTGCGGCTCACCATTTCACTAATTTGATAATCTTTCTCTGTGAATGTCTAGAGTCAGCTGATATTTTCGAATAGAAGGCGCGAAATAAAACCGATACAGATTATGGTTTTACTTAAAGGATACCTTCTCACAAAAGTAAAGCTTCAAGAAGAACCCGCTAGAGAGCGCGGAATGAAGTAGTCAC
Source organism: Trialeurodes vaporariorum (assembly GCA_011764245.1). Lineage (NCBI taxonomy): Eukaryota > Metazoa > Arthropoda > Insecta > Hemiptera > Aleyrodidae > Trialeurodes > Trialeurodes vaporariorum. The sequence goes on from VMOF01000388.1 coordinate 17,259,887, forward strand.
GTTTGTTGCCTTTATTTGATCAGCTGATAAATATTTTTTTTTTTTTTTTTTTTTTAAGCGCAATTTTTAACAATCAATCTTTTATGGGTTGAAAATGGATCTCATTAAAATAAACAAATTAGATCAGTATTCTTTTAATTTTTTAGTTTCGGGAATTGTTACAACATTAACGCCTGTTCGAAAGTGTAAGCGAAGTTATGGTTTTTGTATTATTTTTTTTAGAGGACGAGACAGGCTCAATTAATGGTATTTGTTTTGATGAAAAGGGGTCCATCCAGCTACCATTAGGAGTGCCCCCCCTCAAAAATGGATGAAACTTTCAGGGATGATAGAGCTAAGCATCATCTTTCAGAATATCTGCAGTTTTTTGAATTTGGTCAACTGCGAGCGGGAGTGCAGGGGGTCAAAGTCAAAACCTCCAATGCTCCATAACTTTTGAACGAAAAGAGATATTGACGTGAACTTTGCACCAAAAGATGCGTATTTTAAAGATCTTTCGATTGATGTGCTACAGTGTTTAGTTCAAAAATATTTGACCCTTTTTTTGCATTTTGTTTTACTTTTGAAGTTTCCAAAAATCCGTTTTTTGAGTTTGAAAAATAGGCGCAATGAAGAAATCTGAACGAAAAACTATGGCGGCCACATATGATTTGAGAATTTTGAAAAACTTATGTCAAAAATAAATTCAGCGACCCAAAAAACCCGCTTCCACCAAGTTTCAATGAATTTCATCGATTATTGGTGGAGCAACAAATTTTTTTGTAGAATCGAAAGTCGGAATTAACCCTATTTTTGGCCTAGATTTGAAACTTTGCGCGGTCATAACTCTTGAACGAAACGTTTTTCGGCATCGCGGTTTGCGCCATCTGAAAGCTTATAAAATCAGCTTTCTTCACAGAAGTTTTTTGTTCAGCTTTCTACGTTGCGCCTATTTTTCAAACTTAAAAAACGACTTTTTTTTCTCTACTTTTAGATTATAAATGAATTTTTACATCTGCATTGAGGGTTTTTTCGAGAAAAGTTGAAAAATGTGTTTGAACCCCCCAGAATACACCCCAAGAGGTTGTCAGGAGCTTATGAAAATATCAGAAATGAAAAATTTGGAGTCAATTTTCTGTCTGATTGTTTAAGTGCAAAGTGGTATCACGATACTGTACGATCACTGTCCGATGAGTAAAATAATTGAAATCTAATGCCTTAAATAATATACAATAAATTGACAAATCTTCTCCCATGAACTACATTATAATAAATATATTTAAACCATGTATGCGTAAGCCTTTATGCAAAACTTATTTCTGCAAAACCCAGCAGAGCAGAAGACCAAATGAAACAACTTATGCGCAGATTTTTATGTTTACAATTCACAGGCACGCTTTTCCAATACATGCAATGTATCGGAGCTTCCCTGCTTGTTTTTAATTATTTTCCATTTTTTAAATTTTTGAGTTGAAAATGGCTGAGATTCGAGCCGAAACGTCCTCACCAAAAATTCTTTTTAGTGTCTCTTCCTAGCATTTAACACCTGTTTCTCATACGTCTCCCGGACAAAGAGACGAGGTAGAAAGTACGGAGAGAAGGCCGCAAGATGAGCATTTATATCAGTGGTGTGGCGTGCAATTTGGCAACGTTCAATTATGTCCATTTAAATCCATGAAAAAGATCGAACTATTGGGTGTTCGATGAACACCTTTTCGCATTCGACCTCTTACATTGGTTTAAATGAACACTGTGCAACGTTGCCACATTGCACGCTACGCCACTGATTTATATTCAATGTGTTGCACGTTCTAAAAATAAAGTGCGTCATTTTACCTGATCTAGATTTCCATTCAAAAATGAAGACGCCGCCGCGCGGATTAAATTGACGGTTTTTATCAGTCTCTATGGCTCTACTGAAAACTTCTTGAGTTTCTCTAAATCGAATTCATTAATAGCTTTGCTTTGACTGCGCGGAGCAATTAAAATTCTTCAACCGATGATGTAAGACGCGACTATGCGGGCGAGCGGTCACTCAATTTTAAATTGCGGAAACTGCTATTTCTACGATTCGCGTGAACCTGACCTTTGAAATGCTGAGAAAATGAATAGAAATGTGGGATCAGAGGAAGATCAAATTTCATTAATCTGTAAAAAGTTTACATTTCGTAGTTTAGAGAATTTAGGCCAAGAAATAAGCGGTTAGGAAGTTTGAAAATATGCATTTGAGGATTAAAATGCTTGACGTGTTATATGAACTACTGATTAAGATTTTAGTGCGTAATGCAAGTCCGAAAAAAGGGGGTGTTAATAATTAATTATTCGCATGCGCATGTGCCAAGTTGCAACCCTGCCAACTATAGCGACTCCCTAGCCTCACCCCCTCTTTTAAGGCAGCCAATTAGTAGTAAGCAAGCTACCGGGCTTACTTACGATTTTAAGTAACAAATAAAGAACTAAATAATTTCCTTTTTTTAAGATATATTTGGTATTGAAAAACCAAGAATGATAGAGTGATTATTACTAGATTGAGAGAATGAAAGATTCAGAATGTAAGTCAGAAGAAAAGATTAAATAGACCCAGCGTTTCCAAGGACCCCCCCCCCCCCACTTACTATTTTGAACATTGTCTTCCTCAATTTTTATGCATTACGAACCCTTTCAGTATCACGCCTGAGTTGTGAGTATACCCATGTTCGCAACTTCATCTGCATCACACCGCAATTATTATTAAACTTATAGTGACGCATTAAAATTGACTTCAAATTATGGACATAAACTGAAAATAATACATCGTATAAAACGGTAAAAGTAGGTTTGTAATTAACAGTATTTGCAAAATAAACAACGCCGGGTAAGAATGATTGACTTTCAGCTTAATTTTTATTGAGTCAAAAGAAAAATGTCGATAATTTCTGTCATAAAAATGGCAACACTGATGCTCGATTTCTTCCTTAAAAAATGAAAGGATTCCTCGAGTATGTATTCAGATAGATGAGTACACATGTCTATATGAAACGTCTGCCATAAAATCTATCGATTTTGGAGTGAAAATTGAACAGTGTATCCCTCCAAAAAGGCTCTCGTTGCATCTGAGTCCTCAATTTTGTTTAAATGAACGATCTTCTTTGGACCACCCTGTTGCCAAAAAAGGATTATTCGCCTGACAAGGACTAGTCATTAATGCAAAATATAGTATCAGACAAGGAATGAGAGAACGCGTTTTCTTTCAAAGCACTGTATTCAGTGGAACTTACAGCGAAGAAACTCGAACTGATGAAAAGACTTTAATGCACTGGCAGGAAAGTAAGACACGTTTGGACCCACGTGCCACGCACCTTTGCCACTGGAGCTCGGCTTCGCACGAGATAGCGGAAAACCAGGTATGGAGACAAGACTAATCATCACTTAGCGATTTCCATTACTTGACCTCTTCAGAATTCAAATCGGCGTCTTTAAGTTTTCATCTGTACTCACTCTTTATTCTTTTGTTTAATTTCTCTTGGAAAGCGAAGGCGCGGCTTAAGGTTTTTTTTTTTTTTTTTTTTTTTTTTTTTGTAAATACCTGATGCATGCGCCTGAATTTATTCAAAGTTAAACTTTTTATTCAATACTTGTGATGAGGGGTTGCTCGAAATCGGGGAAGAATCTTATTTTATTAGTCTTTTGCACGAATAATGTTATAGCTCCCGCAGCTATGGCCATATCTAGGATTTTATTTTCCGGGGGAGGCTGCAGGATTGGTCACCATTTTCGCCTCCAACTCACAATCAGTCTCCCCCTTTTCCGGTTTTTCTGACATTTCAGGAGAAGAACTGTAGACTTAACAGCCGCCCCTTTTCTGAGATGATCGAATGAGCGAGGAAGGGTCGGGACCAGGGCTGCCGTTTTGCGTACAATCAATGCTATTTTTCTATTCACCGATGATTCCACCGGTTGAGAAAAGATTACACAGTTTAGCTCAGTGTATGACTGTAATGCACGAAAATACTCTGATCTGTAATCTTTCCGTAATCGGTGGAAACTCCGTTGATTACTTAAAATATCCGCAAGTTTTTTAAAGTCATCATTAACGACTCCACCGCTTGAGAAAAGATTACAGATGCGAGTATTTAGTATATTACAGTCATGCACTGAACTGAACTGTGTAATTTTTTCTCAACCGGTGGAATTATCGGTGAATAGAAAAATAGTATTGATTATACGCAAAACGGCAGCTATGGTCGGGACATGATTTTTCTTGGATAATTTCCGGAAGAGGGGAGACCTTATACTAGGCTCAAATAAAAGGGGGGGATAAAAATAAATACGTGGTTTATTTCAATAAACAGCAGAATCAAGACGTTATGCTATGGTTGGTAGAACTTCTCATAGAAATCAATGGACGATCGAAGAATGACGAGTAAACCAGTGGTTTATTGAAATGGGATAAGTGTTTTACGGCGTGGGCTTGGGCTTTGGCCTATTAAGGACTTCTGAGACGTACTGCAGAGTTAAGAAAGTAAAAAGCGAGCCAATGACTAAACGATGTCTCACTCTCATAGGTATTTTCACGGTAACAGGACTTTTAACTGTCACAGCGCCGGGGAATTTCATGATTAAAGCTTCATTGAAACATTTGAAGCAACCGAACGAATGAATATTTTTGTCAAAGACATTAGTTCCAGTGGCGAAGCGTGCAATTTGGCAACATTGCAATGTGTCCATTTAAACCAATGTAAAAGGTCGAATGCGAAGGAGTCCATCGAACACCCAATACTTCGATCATTATCGTGGGTTTAAATGGACAAACTGCAACGTTGCCGAATTGCACGCTACGCCACTGATTAGTTCCTGCAAAGAACGAAAATGGACGGGCTTTAAATTGAATGAATTGACAAAATTATTATTCTTCCTTTTTAAATGTAGAAAGGTCATTCCACCACAGGTCACTCGGCCATGGCAGATTGACCTGTTGATTCTCGAAAAGCTAAGATGAGCTCAGAAAGAGCTCTTTGTGAAAAAAGTACACACGTGTGCACACTAGTTGCTTTTGTGGGTCCTAATAGATATCGTACTTCACGACCTCACGAACCGTCATCATCCAAAGTATAACGTCACAAATGTAGGAAATATCATTTTTTGCCGGTTGTCATAGATGGACATTTAACTATTTTTAACTTATTGTTAGAAGTACTTTCTGGTATCTTCGGTCAGAATTATGGTGATGCTCAACACATGTTGATTTCTCAAAACAAGAATTCTGTTTATACATTGTGAAAAAATATTCCTGTCAATAAACAGAATTTTTGTTAAAAAGTAACTATGGAATTATTTTTGAAATAACTGGACCTCCGGTGGCTGTGACGAAAAATTCTAGTTATACAGTTACCGGAATTCTGGAGAGGACATTATTTATCAGAATTCTTGTTACGGCAGCTGGAAGTTTTTCTCAGTCGACGAAATAATTAAAAGTCCATCTGATGGTCGCCGTTAAAATATCGTTTTCTCCTTGCAGACAGTTTTCTAAAAAATTAGTCTTATTGATGCCAAACCTCCGATATTTTATAAGGAATAAGGTCGATAAAAACAAAACTTGCTATGGTATTTTTTCAGTTTTCTATACGGTTCGCTGATTTCTACACTCGCATAAAGAAACGGAATGACACTCTATACCTTCTCTACAAAGCTATCATTTACAGCCAAAAGAAAGAAAGAAAAAAAAAGTTTACTTAAAATAAAAAAAAAAGATTATGTATCTATTTAAGAGTGTGCAGTAAATATTCGATTAAAAGAATCTGGGCAACGGTTTTCAAGAACTGAGTTTGTTTAATCAAGTGCCTGTTTTCCTTCGCCGCCATGCAAGTTATTGACGCAATACTAGCGCCGTACCAAGCACGTGCTATGAAATTCTCTACATTGTAACGTAGGTACATACATATGTTCTCGTCTTGAAAAGTTGCTCTTGGTAAATTTTTGAATAGCAATTAATTGCACGTGAACTTAAGTAGATCAAGGAAAAAGTGAAAGTTGCGGAAAGAAGTAAACAAATATGGAACGGACAACGAACGGTGATTTTGCGACTCATCACTAGGGGCATAGAGTTTCAAAATGAATCAAAGTTAAATGTTTCGTTATTAATCGACCAAAATATCCTAAGTATTCAAAGAAAAACTTTATGAGTTGTCTCTATCAGGCAAAAAATACAAAATTCCGTTTTAAACAGCATTCTTCTTTTTCTAGCCCACAAAGGGGGAAAAATGGTAGAATTTGCCATAAGTATAACTGATTTTGACATCGGCCAGAAAGTATGGTATTTCACTAGATGATGGTAAAATGTACCAACAGATTAATTTAACACAAGTTACGTTGCATTTACCATTACCAGAATACAATATTAAAACAATTACAAACTAAATGGCCAAAAAAACATCACAGTCAAACTCAGTATTAAAATGGGAACTAGACCAACAATAAATAAAAACTTCCGAGATGTTTTGGTGCACTCACAGCACCATTATCAATCGGAAAATTATAAAAATAAAAATAAAAACAAAATACTCAGAACGAGGAGCACACTTCACTCAAGTTGGAAGAGGGATGTTGCGGTTTATTCTTAATCAGTCCCTCTTCCAACTTGAGTGGAGTGCGCTCCTCGTTCTGAGTATTTTGTTTTTATTTTTATTTTTATAGTTTTCCGATTGATAATGGTGCTGTGAGTGCACCGAAACATCTCGGAAGTTTTTATTTATTGTTGGTCTAGTTCCCATTTTAATACTTAGTTTGTCTGTAATTACCATACAATAGTGAAATTTACCACACTTTCTGGCAGACGCCAAAATCGGCTACGCGCATGTTAAATTCTACCAGTCTTTTTTTCCCGTGCAAATACCACCGTCCGTGTCCGTCGCCTTTTCAATAAGGTCCTTTAGCTCTTCTTCCATCCCCCCTTCCCGCCCCTCCTTTTTGTGTTCCGTCAAATAGTTAGTATCACTCGCACTCACTCGCACTCACTCGCACTCACTCGCACTCACTCGCACTCACTCGCACTCACTCGCACTCACTCGCACTCACTCGCACTCACTCGCACTCACTCGCACTCACTCGCACTTACTCGCACTCACTAATGCTTATGGCAAAATGAATTTCCAATATTAAGGCTTAAATTCGCAACCGCAGTTTCGCTCGTCTGGGACAAAATTCAATGAAAAATTACGCAAAAGCTAACGGTTATGGATTTTGCGATTTTGCTTCGTCTTCGATTTAAAATGCCGGAAAAAAAACGACTTTTCCCAAATCTGACTGGGAGCGCTATTACCAACGGATTGAAATCTGGATAAGTTTCGCCTAAAATCACCATAAAGTAGAACAACGCCTCAGCATTTTGTGGCGATGTCTATTGTCTATTATATTTTAAGAAACGCTTATAGTTCAGCCGCGTGAAATCTGGCAACGTTGCTAGTTATCAATTTAGACCCATGTATAATATCGATTCGAGGGAGTGATCTGTGCACACCTCCAACAGTTCGACTTTTTTCATACGTTTAATTAAATGGGCAAAATTCAGTTGCCAGATTGCATGAATGCATGCGGCGCGGCGCGACGCCACTAATATGATTTAAGCAAGTTTACTTGGCGAGATACTTGAAGGCAGTATATATGTGGCGTTTCAATCCGTTGCTAAGCAAACCACCAAGGAAAATTAAAAGAGTTGCTTAAGTATAGTCGACGATTTAAAGAATAACATGATAACTTCTTAGATTTATGTTCAGAAAGGCAACCTACAATACACATCACAATGACATTAAGCATTGCAGGTGGCCTACCTGAGACAAAACTTTAGGCGTCGTATGACATTCTTTAATACGCCGATAGTATACACTTCCCTTTGAACTGCGGTTTAAATCAATTTAAATTCTTTCGCTCTTTTCAAAAGTTTGTGTTTTGCAGATACACGCGTGGCTTTGCACGAGTGGGCCATCAATAAATCATGACTCTGAATTGAAGTGACCACAAAAACATATAGTTAAAAGTCCTTTCTTTTCGCCTCCAAGCAAAATGGGCGGAGGCGGCTGACCGAGCGCCGAGCGGCGCTTGAATTTCTATGCTTTTAGCAATAGTTCGCAAACTTGATTCTAGCCCTATATATCTCTGTTTCACGAGCGCTCACGACATATAGTAGTAAAGGATCATCTCGCGGAAGAGTTGACTCGTAAGTCGATTATTTATGATAGGCAATTTGACGCACGTGGCTCGTACCGGACAGAGCTGTCAAGTTTTCTAAAAAAAAAAAAAAAAAAAAAAAAAAAACGCCGACGATAAATTGAACAAATTTTATGAAAAGAATGTATCAGTGTCGTAGCCAGGAATTTTTCTGGGGAGGGGGGGGGGGGTCGGAGGTCCGAAAATTGTCAAAGAGGGGGTCCAAAGATACTAATTTGGTCAAATTGGTCTGAAAACGCAAAAAATTACCTTATTTTAGGGCAAATTTTGCTGTCAAGGGGGGGGGGGGAGTCCAGACCCCCTGAACCCCCCCCCCCTCCCCCCTGGCTACGCCACTGGAATGCATATAGAACTCCCGGAAAGCTTTCCCGGGTACCCGGTGAAGCACCAAGTCGTTTCTCTAACCCTCCGATTTTGTTTCTGATTTACCGGTGCATTTAATCGGAGCGTTCTTGATTCCCGATGAAATTCTTTAGAACTCTTTCCCGGCATACTTTGGCTCTATCGGAGGTCTTACTCCGATGGAAATTGAATTTGTGAATATAAGGCCTTTCTCCAGCGAATGTTATCAATTTTGCTAGAACAGCGATAAGAAAGTCCAAGAAGATCAATCTTACATGTGTAAAATCTCGCAACGCTGTTCAAGTTTGAAACGAGATTCATTTACATGTGTAATGTTATCTATCCGCGGGCAACATTGTAAACCCCATCACCAATAAATATAGCGGCGTAATCTTCTTTTTTTTTATAATCGCACGGCAATCACGGATTCGTTGCTTTTCCTGTGCACAATCCGACGTTTATTTTTGCGATAACCTGTTTGTAAAGGTTAACTGTTGTCTTAAATCATTGTTAACATGCATTCCAAGCGATCACTTTCGATAAATCGATCCAACGAATCCAACAATCGATTCACGATAAATCATTTTGTTTGGTGCTGTTCAAATAATGTTTACAAACTTGGACTATCGAGAGCTTTCTGAAAATGGTTCGACTCTTCCAATCACCCCTTTTGCCCGTATTGAGAACGTGTTCATTAACAGTCTTCAAGAACAGAGGCGTAGCGTGCAATTTGGCAACGGTGTAGTGTGTCCAATTAAACCCACGAAAAAGGTCGAATGCGAAGGTGTTCACCGAACACCCAATAGTTCGATCTTTGTAATGGGTTCAAATGGACACAGTACAATGTTGCCTAATTGCACGCTACGCCACTGTTCAAGAACTGTAAGTACAATATTTTTACTGACATGCAAATAAAATTATTTAAGAAATCAGTTTTTCGGTTCACTCATACATAGGTCTTATTTCAAATGAGAGAAGTGCCCCTCTCGCACCTAGGTCCTCAATGGGGCAGTTGCAAGGGTCTATAATGTTGTTTTTATAAGAAGAAAATGTTAGTACTTAATTAATAAGCTGAGAACAAAGATGCCTTCGGCTTCTATAATTAAATCCCATATCGTTCCGGAGATGAGATTTTGGACAAAAATACATTGTTTTAAACGAGAATTCCGCGTAGTGACGTCACTACGCACACGATTAATTACAACTTTACTCGCGTGTATCTCCAAAACCGGGACACTTAGGAAAAATCTAAAGGCCCCATTGTTCTCAGCTCATAAAGTACTATAACTCTTTTGATAAAAAACACAAAATTTCAGACTCTTGAAACTGCCTCATTTATTAACAAGAAATTGACACAGTGTGATACTGATCGGGTTACAAACACAAATAAACCCGAGCGAGGTATCGAAAGGGCTTATCTGATTTTCAGCTGCCTCTATAAGACTTTTGTCCTTTGATTAGAGAGTGAGGCCCAGTGGCGGCTCGTGCAATTTGGCAACCATGCTTTTTGCCATTTGAACCTATGCAAAAGTATCGATATTTTGGGGTGCAATTGCACCTCCTGAAGATCGATTGTTTTACATAGGTTTAAATGGAGGGATAACATTGTTGCCATATTGTACGAGCCGCCACTGGTGAAGCCGTCCAGTAGGGAATTTTGATCATTGGCACGGGTGGATCCAGCAATTTGGCTATTATGAATTTGTCCCATCTGAACGCATGAGAAACAATTGATTGCCTTTTTACTGATCGATTGTTTTTCACTTATTCAAATTTGAAGAACTCACAGTTGCCAGACTGTTGGATCTGCATTTGATAATTTGGTGTCTTCCTTTCAAATAATTGGTAACATGAAATATCTAATCTCGTCTGACCTTGACCCTGCTTTTCTTACGTGATAAACGAGACTAACTGAATGTAAGTATAAGTACAGCACTTGCCGTTTAGTTACGTGATTGTCGAAATCAGCTGATGATACAAGTTTGGTGCGCGGAGAAGATCCTATCTCTTTGAGAGGAATTATACTCTTGAGTCATTGAATCATCTTAAAATTATCAGAGGTGTATGACCTGTGATTGCCGTTTCTAGTTTGATAAGGTATCGAACAGTTAAAAAAAAAAAAAAAAAAACACGCAATCTCTCTTTACACAATGAAATTGAGATAAAATTAAGAAGGGTAAAATATACATAAATATGTTGTTTTTTTTTTTTTTTTTTTTTTTTTTTTTTTTTTTTTTTTTAAAAAGTGGACCAGCGCAGAGACGGATTTAGAAATTTCTATGTCGCTCTCTCTCCCTCTCTTTGCAAAAAGAGCGTAAAAGATGGAAAAGAACAGACGGTCGAACGTAGAGATGAACGAAAGTCCCTCTTTCTATCTTGTTTTAACACATGCGTTCAAATAGACAAAGTAAATTTTCTGGATCATTTTTAAGGGAAAAATAAAACCCAACACGTTGAAGATACGGCCATGTATACGTACTGTAAAAAAAGGAGACGCTCAAAGATTAAGAATTGGCTGGAAAATATTTGAAAGTTCAAACCGTTGAAACTCGCAAGAAATATAAAATGCAAATAATTTTCCTGAAATAGGTCCACATTCCTCATATGGTTTTCTTGCTTCGTGTATGGCTAAGCTGATTTTTCTACCATTTGTTTTGAAGGCATCGGACTCATGGAAGACGTACATTTTCGCCACACCCTTAAAAAAAAAAAAAAAAAACTTCTCCGCTTGATGCGCGCATTGATAAATGCTAATGTTGTGGTTAATGTTGGACACATGCTGAGTGCCTAATAAGTTCAGGCCAGCAGATGCACCTATGATGACTTTGTCTCGAGGAACACGGCGCTATCAACAGAAAAGTTCCAAGTTCCGTTGTAAGCGAAAAATACGGCACTTAATTCCATGCACTGTTATCTTTAATTTATGATGGGGGAGGGTGGGGGGGGGGGTGTGCAAAACTTATACGTTGTGCATACACGGAGTGTGGTCTATCTTAAGTATATGTGAACTAAACATTCTGCGAGGAGTTAGTTTAGATTTTTTACAAAGTCTCATTGTTATTTTCACTGCATTGTACATCCAAATTGATAGTCAATTTGCCCAAATCTAGCAATATCTTGCGAATTCTCCACCGATGTTGGTGTTTTTCTGGAATAGGAACTCACTCAGCTAGGCGCAAGTTTCCATAAAAGCTCGGCAAGTCCGTTGAATTCGATATCGATTTTGTCTCGAAATCGTAAAAAGGCTAGTTCTGGATTTAGATCGAAACAAAATTGGTACATCACGAAAGTGCGTCCATCAGTAAAGCTGTGGAGCAACCAACAGAGGCAAAATAATGTCCGGACGTTTCGGCACTTACACGAAAGGGTCATCAGCATTCAGCAGTCATCGGTATATATAGATGCCTAGTGTTCGCTTAAGAGGGGCTTCAACCCCTCTTAAGTAAGCACCATCTATGAAGAGAATCGTAAAGTCCAAACATTATTTGATCCCTTACGAACCAAAAAATGTTGCGGTTAGACGGTCCTCCAAAAAACGTTAATGGATGGTCCGCACTTAAGTCTGCTTAAATTGCGTGGAGGTTTAACTCCCTGCAAGTGCTCACCAATCACCTGCGTGCGAGACCGCGAGAATGAAACATTATTTGGTTTATCTGAATCTCTTCATTTACTTTTCTTCGTATGCACCAGTTAAAAAAGGGGTTTTCCTCCTTTGTGTATCCTTGTCGAACATACGTACTTCAACGGAGAAAGGAGAGAGACAGAGGCATTCTCTGTAGGTTTTATCTATTATATATTAACTAAAGATTCCGAAAAAATCAAAATTACCTTAAATTTGTTGTAGCTATGTCACCTTCGGACCGCCGCGACTCCAGAGCTGAGGTGACTCGTCCGTAGAACACTTCACGGTGAAATTTTTAAATCTTCTTAGGCCTTTCAAAGACGCACACAACGCAACACAGAACAGACTCATACACAGCTCAACAACCTCTCTGTTAGAAAAAGCGCGAATTATAGAAAAAAAAACAAAAAAAAACAGAGACGTTTTTAACGACACAAACAAAGGAAAAAAAACACTTCAATGCAAACTGAAACTCTTTAGGCACTTCTCGAATTTAGCTCCGATGCAACGATTATTTTCTTTTCTTTTTATTTTTTTCTTCCCCCTTCAATTAATCTAAGAAACAGTCGAGTGTATAAAATATACTATTTATTAAAACGATGAGGAAAACGCATGTCAACATAAATGATCAAATAGATAAAATAGAGCCTTTTCGTTTTTTTTTATCAGAGACACACGAGGGAGACAACTACGAGAGAGGACATCGACAGCCGACCATCCATGCTCGCAGCGTGCGTCTTACTGCCTCTGACAGACAAACATAATAGCCGGCCTGCGACTCTGACTCATTATGAAGTCGTACTTACCTCTCTACTCTACTCGTTTCGTATGGACGGACTTGGCACTCGTGAGCCCCAACTCCAACAGCACGCGTGTTTGCGATGTTGCCGATTACAGATCCGTTGTTCCTGATTGGACACGCGTGGGTCTCACCAGTGGCGTCACCTTGAGAACAAAGCTGTGCCGTTCCTGTAACGTAATTTTAGGCGAGCATTTTCCAGATTTCAATCCAATGGATAGCGCCACTTGTCACTTATGGGAAATTCATGTTTTTGGTATTTTCAATAAAAAACAAAGAAAGAATGCAATATCTGCAAACCCCACTTTCTTGATAGACTTTTAAGGTGATTACAGGCGAAACTTTTGCAGATTTCAATCCGATGGATGGCGCCACTTGTCGTTTTTTGAAAAAGTCGTGTTTTTGGCGTTTTAAACTGAAACCATAGATAAAACGCTAAATCCAATAACGTCAGCACCAGCAAAATTTTTTTATGGATTTTTTGAGCCCATAATAAGCAAAATTGGTTTAAAATTAAAGCCGTAAATTATGAAATTCGTTTCGCCATAAGCTTAGTGAGTGAAAGTGAGCGCGAGTGATGACACGTCTATCTCCCTCACTCGCACTCATTGCGGCTTACGGGAAGTTTCGTATTTCATAATTTCCGGCTTTATTTTTGAGTGTTTCAGCCTGAAACTTTCAGAGTATCTTCCTGAAGTATGCTCGCAGGTGCTGACGTGTTGCTGTTCCTCAAATTTGTGTTTTTAGCGAGAAATTCGTCAAATTTAGCGAAAAACTGTTGACTTTTTGAGCAGCGCGACGTGGTGTCCACAGTTGGAACTAATCGACCCTGGAATCACCTTGAAGCCCAAAACGAGCAAAATTGGTTGTGAATTTAAGTCGTAATATTGGAAATTCATTTCGCCATGAACTTGGTGAGTGATGCGAGGGAGTACGAGTGATAGGTGCCATTTCTATCACATGCCTCACTCTCATTCATTGAGGTTTACGTGAAGTTTCGTATTCCCAACATCCCGTTTTTAATTTTGAGTATATACAAAGGCTGTCCAAAAAGTAATGCAACGATTGCGTTTTTGAGCGAACGGAAAAAGCTAGCGAATTTTTGTTTACGGATTCGTGTTGTCGGTGTAGATACCGATAAAATGAGACCTTGTTGAGCTCATTTGATCAAAAATTGACCGAGATACAGAGCTTTTCCCGAGGGATGTTGCGAAACCGCCTCCAGGATTTTGGGGTACTTTTCGCAGTACGAAAAATCAGCAACAAAGGTGCTGCTCATCGCATTTTTTGACTGGCAAGGAATGATTTACCAAAATTTCGTTCCAAACGGACAAACTGTTGATAAGAATTATTATTGCAAAGTTTTAGGTACGCTTCGTGAGCATATTGCGAAAAAGCGCCCTGAACTAAAGGAAACTTGGATTCTCCATCAAGACAACGCGCGCCCCCATACGGCTGCTTTCACGAAGGATTTCATGGCGAAAAAAGGAATTGTCACCCTCTCCCACCCCCCCTACAGCCCGGACCTCGCACCTTGCGATTATTGGCTTTTTCCTACTCTGAAAAAAGCTTTAAGGGGTAAGAGGTTCGACTCCATTGGTGAAATTCAGACTGAAGTTCAACGGATTCTCAAAACTCTCGCTCCGGAGGAATTCCAAAAGACCATGCTGGAAAAATGGGAAGAACGGCTTCGCTTGTGCATCAAACACGAAGGAAAATACTTTGAGAAGGAAGAAAGGCGTCTGGAGTCTTCAGATGAAGAATAATTGAATGTAAACATCATGGTATGATAAGCTTTTTTGTCAATTTTCTAATACACGTGGTTTTAATCGTCACTCGTTTTTTTTTCTTTGCAAAAAGTACCCCAAAATCCTGGAGGCGGTTTCACAACATCCCTCGGGAAAAGCTCTGTATCTCGGTCAATTTTTGACCAAATGAGCTCAACAAGGTCTCATTTTATCGGTATCTACACCGACAACACGAATCCGTGAACAAAAATTCGCTAGCTTTTTCCGTTCGCTCAAAAACTCAATCGTTGCATTACTTTTTGGACAGCCTTTGTATATCAGCTTGAAACTTTCAGGGAATCTCCCTGAAGTGTGCTCGCAAGTGCGCTTGCGTGCTTTTTGTGATTATGTATTCATCAGTGGCGAAGCGTGCAATCTGGCAACGTTGCAATAGGCTCGTTAAAACCCATGAAAAATATCGAACTATCTAGGAATCGCCGATGACCATTGATTTCGACCTTTCCTATGGCTTCAAATAGACAAATGTCATGTTGCCTAATAGCACGTTTCGCCTCTAATATTCATCCATTTTATCCAAAAACTGTAGACTTTTTTAAGAAACGCGATGCGACGGGATACCTTATAGGTTGAAACCAATTGACCGAATGCAATCACCTTAACGAATTTCGATAATTGATTTTTTTCACATGATAAATGATCAATTTTGAAAAAGAAGTTTTGAACTTATTTTCTCGCAAGAGAACTACGTTAGTTTCATTTTCATTTTTCAAAATTACTTTTAGCGTGAAATATTTAAAAACTCTATTCCGTCTATACTTCCCGAAACGGCAACACTGCTTGAGACTTTCAGTTGGGGCTGGCCGTTTTAGGGGGGGGGGAGTGGGGATCGACTAGGGGACAATCTGTGATAAGATGCGCTCAATGGAGACTCTGAGGCATGGCGCGGCGTTTGCAGGGAGGGGGTGTCAAGAGGTGATTACCCTCCTTCCCCCAGGGGAAATCCCCCTCCAGATTAAAGAAAAACGCTTTTAGAACCAAAGTCAGTTTCCTGGATGGGGCAGATGCAAGCTTTTGCTAAACGGATCAATTTATTAAGAGTCACCTTTTATGCAAAAACTAACAAGAATAACGATGGCGCGACATTGTATAATTGATGATTTTCGATCGAAATCCGAACTCGTTAATTTCATGAAAGCTTTTTAACTTGCAATGTACTGGCGGCAAGTGAATAATCGATCCTTGCTTTTCTCCCATTTGACCATGCAAAAGTATCGATTTTTTGTAGGGTGCAGTTGAATCCCGTGAGAATCGATCCTTCTCCACAGGTTTAAGTCGAGGATCGATCTTTCGAATTTCAGAAGGTGCCACTGGGCTAATGCAATCGTAATTATGTCATATATCGAACAAGGAATACCATGGAGCACATCTATCACTATCTTAATAATTGCGTTGTTTTTTATACTGCAGGCAAAGCTCTTGGGACATAAGTGGCACAGGCAGAGATGGTTGTGTCAGACTGATGCAAGATAAACTCAAAGCTCACATTGTCTGTTAATCATTTTGAAAATATACTATTGGAAAGGACGGTTCGTTTTTAAGGTCTATGACTCTTACGTCTGAACATCTGAATTGGAAGGCTTTAAGTATGAAGCAATAGAGTGAACTACTAATAAAACCTATAGCAGTTGGTTCCATCTTCGTGAGCGGAGAAGTTGGCTCCTTTCTCCTTTCTACGCGAAGCCTACCGATTTAATCGGTCTAGTAACATTCAAGTTGGGGGTTCGTCCTAAAGAAACTGAAAAGAGTTTAAGAGTCTGACTTATTGCATACCATCTTCTCACACGGCGCTTTGACTGCGAACTGCGACTGGTTTTACTCTTCTCCTTCATAATAGAGTGCTCTTTCCAGTCCCTAAATAAATATGTAACAACGCAGGAATGATCTAATTATATACACTTTGTATAATGTATTTGCATTCTCCACTGATCCGAAAAAAATTGTTATTTTGAGGTTTTTATAAATGTTACTCTCTATTGCATGACTTATTTTTTCTAAGGCAAATGACCACTAGAACCTACAAAAGTTAATCGAGCTTATTTTTCTAATAGATTCGATAAGTTACACGATTTTCTTTTTTAATTCCCATGAGATTATATGTATTTTTGTTGTTGACTGGAGGTAATGTTAAATGTTATGCAACAGAGGATATAGGATTAAGGAGAATTTGTTAGTGGAAAATTCAAGTGGTTGATTGTTGAATAGAGGATACTTTGATCTTAAATCATTGACGTACCTAATGTGCACGACACTCCACTGGAACTTACGACAGTGGCCATCTGCAAGGGGGGGAGGGAGGAGTTTCTCTATCGAAGTTGAGAATAAGCCCATCACAACGTGAGAGCCTTTTATATTCAGCATTGACTAGAAAAATAAACGAAAAAAGGGGGAATCATCAACAGAAAGCTTACTGGTCAAATTGATTCCAATGAATGTGAAATTGTCGGTATAGTTGGTAAAAGTACATAATGGTCAATTTTTAATTTTCTCATCAAAAACAAATATTTTAGCCCATATCATCTTCGTGACTGAGCGGCGGCAAAAACAATTCTTCAGGAATCGCACTTAACCCGAAGTACCAAGCACTTCTTGTTTGTTTTCCAATCAAATTTGTTACAAATGAAACACTTTACAACAACCCCATTGAATTAAACAGAAAGTTCACATATGATCGGTCCGAAAGATGACCGAGATTATAAAGTACCCGCACCAGAGACAGAGCCGGATCGTGTATTTGCGATGCATCAATTTCTCGAATCGATTATTATTATGTGCTTCAATGGAACCTCCGAAAATAGTCGATACTTTTAAATAGTTTTAAATAAGAGTCAAATGATAGCTTGCAGCTCGCTGAATGATTAATTTCCTGATGTGCAGTGGCGTCGCGTGCCATCTGGCAACAATGCAACTGCTCCATTTAAACTCATTAAATATATCAAATTTTCCTTGTGCACTGTGCACCCCCTGAATTCGATCTTTTACATGAGTTTAAATGGATAGAATACATTGTTGCCAAATTGCACGCGACGCCGCTGGTGAGATGGATATGGAATGACACGCTCCCACTTCTGCCTCTGGCACACCAACAATAATTAAGACTACTAATGAGTCAGTGCCACTGGCGGAACCAGGATCTCTTCCATCTCTCTCATTTCCCATTTGAATGTATAAGTATAGGAAAAGGACAGAAAGAGGGGGTTTTTCCCGTTGTCCATCCTTGTCTAACATACGTTTTTTAATGGAGGAAAGAGAGAGATGAAGAAACTCTCGGTGCGCTACTGGTCAGTGCCTTTTACAGACATTTGAAAAGAAGATGGCATCTCGCTGATGAATTAAATTAGAGAGTCATATATATGTATTATAACGAAGTAATTTGTTCGAAGTGAGCATTCTCCTCCTTTAATTTCTTGGAAGGAATCTTGAAAATATTTCAAATGAATGCAGTAAAGACGACTATGACAACATATAATTAATATTTTTGAGATAAATTTGTTGAACATAATGTGAAAATAAAGCAAATTGAATCTTTGTTCACATTCGTCGGCCGAGTATGAAAAGTCATATAAATTCCTGGATGTTTTAACCTATTTAATTAAAATGCATTTACTTCTGTCATTCCAGAATTTCAGCTGAATTACAGTTGTTTTGGCCAAGACAACGCATTAGATATTTTGATCTTAT
The DNA here is from genome assembly GCA_011764245.1 of Trialeurodes vaporariorum. Classification (NCBI taxonomy): domain Eukaryota; kingdom Metazoa; phylum Arthropoda; class Insecta; order Hemiptera; family Aleyrodidae; genus Trialeurodes; species Trialeurodes vaporariorum. Next base: position 17,278,317 of record VMOF01000388.1, read on the forward strand.
TAACTTTCTCAGTTATTTTACTCTACAAGTCCTAACGAAATTTCTTACGCAATCAAAATTAATTTTAATTAGTTTTATGTAGAGATACATTCGCGCTACTCGGCTTGATTTGAGTAAGAATTTCTCAGGTCAAGTTAAGTCCTGTCGATTTAAAGCTCAAGATCAAGCTCAAGTAAAGTCTCATGACTTGCACCCTAATGGTCTATGCACAAGATCCAGTTACAACAGGCCACACTGCATGCCACGCGGGTCAGTTCGATTACTAAATCTCCAATGGGTCTGTTGCAAACTTTTGCCACAGCGATAAAGAGTGTTTCGTCGTATGTAAAATCGCCCGAAAAGTCCATTGGTGCGGCATCAGAAAGTCATAAAATGCGATAATAAACTTACAAGAGACGTTTAGTGGAATCCAAGATGCCGGTAAAATATCGAGCAATCTGTATATGCATGCACCTTTAACATCCAAGGATTGCCAACGTTGACAACCTCACAGCTTCAGAGGTTATGTGTTTATTTACGTTGTGATTGGGTGTGATCGATACTGTGAGGTTGGCTATCTTTGGATGTGCGTGGTGCATGCATACAGGTTGCTCAATATTTTACCGCCATATTGGATTTCATTAAACGTTTCTTGTGAGTTTATTATTGCATTTTATGACTTTCTGATGACACCAATGGACTTTTCACGCGATTTTACATGAGTTTGAACACTCTATAGCGCAATAGCAAAAGTTTGCAACAGACCCATTCATGGCAATTTTAAGCGATAGAGTCAAGAAACGTCCCATTCGGTCTCTCCTACCACGCTGTTTAAATTCATTTCATCCAGTAATTTTGTATAACTATGCATTTCGTACATTTTCCAAATACATGTATTCTGAACAGTGGCGTCGCGTGCAATTTGGCAACACCGCATTCTACCCATTTAAACTCGTGTAAAAGGACGAATTTGAGGGGTGCACAGTGCACAAGGAAAATTCGATTTATTTAAGGAGTTTAAATGGATGAGTTTCATCGTTGCCAGATGGCACGCGACGCCACTGATTCTGAAAGAGTCATCGCGCACGCGTCCGTTGCAGATTTTACATTTTTCAGGAAAAAGTGAACAAATACTCCATTAACAAGCGAAAACAATAAAAAACATTCTTCCCCTCTTTTGCAGCATTTCAAAACTTACTGTCAATATTAAAATTTTTGCTTGTTAAAAATAACATACCATTAAAACTTTTTGAAACATGATAATTGCATGTTTCCCAAGTATTGTACTTACTGAACTTATTACTGTAGATAATATATTTTTCATAAAATTTGATTTATTTCGAAATTAACCCTATTGGCCTCGAATATAATTTAGGATAGGAACAGATCCATCCCTGGTGCTTTATAGTTTATAGGTGCAAAACATTTGGGTGTCAAAATGTCTTCTAAATATTGTCTTTGGATTTTTGGTGCTTCTTATAGTTGTATAAATGTATGGTCTTCCATGATGGGGAACGGCCTTGCTGTTTCACATTGAGATTTTCTTTGGATGATCACTTGCACCTCAACTGATGTTTCATACGTCTATAACTTATTCCTAAAAATTCCATACTCTATTAAAAAGAAGTGTCTACGCATCATTTACTTTTTTAAAGCGCGATTAAGTGCATAGTACAGTGACTGGATAAACCACAGTGCGGCCTTTTCGGTCGTCTTCCTGATTGGTCGGATTCCTTAGATCGCGAATTTCAGCATTTATAAGTATTTTTACGGTTTTACAGGGTTCTCGTACGCAAGTTAGACACGACTAAAGGTCTTCTGTCAAATTTGAAACATATTGGTTCGCAAAATTGAGAGAAATCAACGATTCCCCGTATAACTGACCCCCCGCGGTTGCCCATCCAACTTAACACGGGCGTCATAGGGAAGGAGTGTGTCCCTGAGTTACTCGCAAAAAATATCGCAACCCCCCGTCCTAAAAATGGTTTATGCATAGCATTAATGACTTTTTTCAGACAGGGGGTAGAGAAATCTTCATTCTGAAACCCAATACTACCCAAGAACAATCATACTCCTCATGCTGCCCATGCTAAAGTGGGTGCGCTCTTGAGGGGTGGAGGGCAAATGGCCGCACTGTGGTTTATTCAGTCACTGTAGTGCATAGGCTTGTCCCAATGAGAACCAATACAAGATCAAGGCTCAAGCTGTTTAAAAGTCCTATAAAAATCAGGCGGATACCTTAAAACAGTTTTTACTCGAACGGTACGTAATGGAGATTTAACCGATATTCTAAAAAGGTATGTTATATAATCTACTCTCAACTGTAGTAGACCGCGACCCTTAGAAAGCGTGAATTTGGGGGTTCCCGGGATCTTTAAACACAAAGATCGTGCCTAGCACCCGCATTAAAAGAATAATAGTACAAAAAGTGCATATTATATAAGAGCACCTTTTCTGAAGCAACAAGCAAGTCTACAATAAGTATACCACCACGAGACTACCATACCGTCCGCCCATGCCAACCCCATCTAAAATTTGTACTGGCATGGCACCGAAGACTGCAGACAGTTTTAGTTGATCCCCAACAATGAAAGACGATGAAAACACTTTCTGAAAACCACTTTCAATTCACCGGGTTCCACAGGTAACACATTCCATGCCGAAGCCGAAACTTCTGAACAACGAAAGTAACACCAAATACAAGGAGGGCAGGGAGGGCCTCTTCTTCCGGGTTATATAGGGTATGTGCCGTTGTGCCTCAGGTCCTTCATTCAAAATCACTGTTTTGTTACAGACGTAGTTGCCAAATTTCCAAAGAAGTTCATCTAATACTATCTTCACATGTAATTCCGTTATACAGGGTGACTGTAGAAAAAGTCCCCTTTCTGAAGTTACAGGATGGTTGCCACTCGAGAAATTGAAGGAGCTTCTTTTATTTACTGTTTAATATCTATCAACGCAAGCCTCAATATTTACGTTCTTTATACACACCTCAGTTGCATGTATTTTTACTTTCAAATCAACTTCATGGCAGGTTTTTGTAGAAATCGTCCCAGCAAAGATAAAAAGCCCCTTCAATTTCTCGAGCGGCAACTATCCTAACCTCTGATTGGGGACTTTTTGTTCCTAGTCACCGTATTGTTCATAGTCACTGTATAATGTGTATACGATTGATGGGCTATGAGACTAAGAATGAGAACCGCGATATGAGGAATACTTTTGCACCGTAGTCAAACTTGTATAAATACAGGGTGTCCCAGACCACCCGTGTAGGTACTTTTTCTCAAAAACGGCTGGGAGTAGAGAGCTGAAACAAAAAAGTCAGATAGGGAATTGACCCCAAAGAATTCAATGAAAATATTTTCAAAGCTCCCCGAGGCCCCCCAGGGGGGTTTTGGGGGGGTTCGAAACACATTTTTCCATTTTTGGCGGGAAAAAGCCTATAAAAGGTACAAAAATAAGTTCAGATTCTGAAAGAGCAACTCATTGCCGACATTTTTACTCCAGTAACTTTTCCCAGAAAACCCCAATTTTTGGGGTTATGGGCCCTTTTGGGGGGAAGTTTTCATTCGGCCACTGTGACCACACTATTCAATATTTTTCAAAAAACTGAAATCCATCTGAAAGAAGAGATAAAGACCTTTCGATTGATGTGCCACATAATACCTAAAAGCGAAAAATTAAGGCCCCCACGTAGATTCCAAAATTTGGGGGTCTTTGGGCCCTCCCATGTAAAAAAAGTCAAATAGCAAGGTATGGCTTGTGACACATCGATCGAAAGCCCTCAAAGAATAGAATAAGATGACGCAATCCAAAATCGTCTACAATCATTACTTTCAAAATGGCGGCCATTTGAAAATTTTGGGTGTTCAAAGGAAAGTCCTGGGAAAGGAGTCCAAAGATGAACGATACATAGATTAAAAGGCCTTAAAAAAAGCAAACGAATGGCGCAAACCGCAAATCAATCCGCCTCTTCAATCAAAAGTTATGACCGATTGAAACTTAAAGGGCTCAATAAGGCCTATTTAAGGCTGCTTAAGTTTCAATCGGTCATAACTTTTGATTGAAGAGGCGGATTGATTTGCGGTTTGCGCCATTCGTTTGCTTTTTTTAAGGCCTTTTAATCTATGTATTGTTCATCTTTGGACTCCTTTCCCAGGACTTTCCTTTGAACACCCAAAATTTTCAAATGGCCGCCATTTTGAAAGTAATGATTGTAGACGATTTTGGATTGCGTCATCTTATTCTATTCTTTGAGGGCTTTCGATCGATGTGTCACAAGCCATACCTTGCTATTTGACTTTTTTTACATGGGAGGGCCCAAAGACCCCCAAATTTTGGAATCTACGTGGGGGCCTTAATTTTTCGTTTTTAGGTATTATAGACTGATTTAGTGAATCGGCTGGACCTATCGAAGTTCCGACTGGTTCGATATACATGGGTTTTCCCATAAGGAATCGGAATGCGATTTTCAAGCGGAAATTTCGGCCTTTTTGAGACATTTTTTACACGTCGGAGGTTGCGATAATGGAATCTACGTATCCTCAAGTGCCAGGAACCAGCATAAAATAGGGCGATAGCGCAAAATTTAAACTAGTTATGCCGCATATATCGAACCAAGTCGTGAAAGTGAGGTTATGGCACCCCATTGTTTACATCCTTCCTTCCAACCTCTATGAACTGCAAAACTTCCATAAATTTCGACATTTATCAGTTATTTCTTCGAAACTTTTGGAGGAATTATGTGTCAGAGTATAGTAGCACACTTGCACTAACATTTTGAGTCCTGTAATGCCTGACATTACCACAGATTTTAGAAAAAGGCATGTTCCGTAACTCTACCCGAGTCTTCGTTTGAATTTTTCAGTCATATTCTTCAACCTGCCAGTGTTTCGTTCGTTTCTTTGATGCTTGTATCCTTCATTTACCTCTTACCCTTCAATAACATACTTCTAAAAACATTGTCGACTGTAAAGAACCTTTCGGCAGGGTGATTCAGTCCCGTCATCAATCAACCGTCCTCCCACACGTTCCTGACTGTAGCCTTCCTCTAGCTTTATTTGAGTGTTCCCCCTTTAACTTGTCTAGATTTGAATTACAGATAGAAGGTAAGAACCTATTGTTGTAATTTAGATGTGTTAGTAACCCAGCGATAAAATTTTAGGCTAGGCAAACGACAATAAAGTACCTACTTAGATTCTGTACCGTTGCGGTGATGAGGAAACACTAACTTGTTGAGTAATATCAAGCTTATTGGAGCTCAAAATTTCAAAGCAGGTGAACTACAATACTCTAGTATATTATTCCTCCAAAAGTTCTACAGAAATAACAGCTAAATGTCGAAATTTATGGAAGTTTTGCAGTTCATAGAGGTTGGAAGGAAGGATGTAAACAATGGGGTGCCATAACCTCACTTTCACGACTTGGTTCGATATATGCGGCATAACTAGTTTAAATTTTGCGCTATCGCCCTATTTTATGCTGGTTCCTGGCACTTGAGGATACGTAGATTCCATTATCGCAACCTCCGACGTGTAAAAAATGTCTCAAAAAGGCCGAAATTTCCGCTTGAAAATCGCATTCCGATTCCTTATGGGAAAACCCATGTATATCGAACCAGTCGGAACTTCGATAGGTCCACACGAGTATATCGCATATAATCGCACGATATATCGACTCACTAAATCAGTCTATGTGGCACATCAATCGAAAGGTCTTTATCTCTTCTTTCAGATGGATTTCAGTTTTTTGAAAAATATTGAATAGTGTGGTCTCAGTGGCCGAATGAAAACTTCCCCCCAAAAGGGCCCATAACCCCAAAAATTGGGGTTTTCTGGGAAAAGTTACTGGAGTAAAAATGTCGGCAATGAGTTGCTCTTTCAGAATCTGAACTTATTTTTGTACCTTTTATAGGCTTTTTCCCGCCAAAAATGGAAAAATGTGTTTCGAACCCCCCCCCCCCCCCCCCCCAAAACCCCCCTGGGGGGCCTCGGGGGGCTTTGAAAATATTTTCATTGAATTCTTTGGGGTCAATTCCCTATCTGACTTTTTTGTTTCAGCTCTCTACTCCCAGCCGTTTTTGAGAAAAAGTACCTACACGGGTGGTCTGGGACACCCTGTATATGATGCATTATCTCATTCTCATAAGGGCAAATATGCAGAGAAGAACAATGAGGAAATGGAAACTATTTTCAACAAAGAACAACAAAACTATCGAAAATGATGAGACGTTCCCATCGACTCTTTTAAAAGCATTTACATTTCGCTTGAGCTCCTATGGATGAATGAATTGAATTTATTATGCGACGATTCATCAAAATCAATAGACGGTTTTAGTGCGAAGTCAACGGTTAGCCAACAACCACAACAATGCACTCATCGGTCGCAATCGGTTGTGATAAATCTCGCGACCTCCCGTAGCGTTCCAAACTATCTCACTCACTCTCCCGTGACCCCCATGTATATCCATCTCTTTCTAGTATCGAAATTCGTATACAGGGCCTTGTTTTACGACATATTATTATCAAAATCGCATTAAAATGCCCCGAGAAATTCATTTCTGCCATAAAATTTCACAAAATAAGGCTCTATATACGATTTTTGAAATTAGAGTGAGATGGCAGTACATAGGGGCCACGTGAGAGCGAGAGAGACAAACTGGCTTTGTTTGGAACGCTCATCACCGGCAGTCGCCATTACTAAAACCCTCTATACCTTAGAACTGAAGCAGCAGGTACATTGGTGGTTCAAGCACTGCGGAAAGCGCCTTCAAAAAATCAGGTGGAGACATCGGCCATTTAGAATTAGGAACAATCAATACCAAATTGATATTAAAGATTTTTAAACATAAAACGATTCGTAAACTTCAGTCAATTTCTTTTATTATAATGATACAACAAAATAATTGAGTTTAACAATATTGAAGAAAACTGCTTCTACTGCAATCCACCATAGAAAATTTCACCAGAATTCCCTCCGAGAAATAAGGTACACATTCCAGTTTTTGGTAGCAGCACCAAAAATTTCCTCGGTTATTGCTGTGCTTTTTTTCTCCCATTGCATAGTGTCAGTCTGGTTGATATAAAAGTAAAATAAAATCGTGGAGAGACATTGCGAGTCATTCTTGGAAAGTTCGCCTTCAATTTAGGATGCAAGCAAAACCACGCCACGAGTTGTTGACGATATCATTCTGTAGATGACTATTTGACTCTGAAGCTTTGCAAACACATACCTGCCAGGAGGATATCAATGATGTAATTGAAACCATATCATCATTTACCCAAAAACCTACTCTGGGCAGTCTGCGCTCGAAAAATGTTGTGACGAAATGGACATTCTCCTTATGTGGATGGTGAGGATTCTAGCATGCTATTAGAAAGCTTATATGTACTCACCTTATTTTATCTAGGAGTACTATTTGGTCCTATTCTCAACATTTTCCGGTTCTTGGCACTATATGTATATATACTCAAAATTATTTATTTTCATAATTTTTTGTTCTTTTGTTTTTGTTTTTTTTTTGTTTTTTGTTTTTTTGTTTTTTTATATAGCATAAGAAGGTAATTTAAATATTAATTTGTCACACATACTCTTAATTACAGTTAGTATTTTTCATTTAAATTTATTTTTCATTTATATTTAAATCTTATCTAAACTTTCATCATTTCAGACTTAATTTATTCATATAACATTTTTAAAACAAAACTGATTTTAATTTTTTTTTTTTTTCATCGAGCCGGTTCTTGCACCAATATGGCTTCAATTTTACATCACTTCACGTTGGAACCCATATTGAAAGGCGCGTTTCGGCAACAGCCAAATTTGAAAAAAAGTACGTTTGGAGGAATAATAAAACAAACTTTGGCCCTGACGGTCTCCTCTCATCAGCGTGATCAATAATATCTTCAAACCAGCTAGAAGTCAAAACTTCGAAATAAATCTGCCATTCGTTTCGTTTTTTGAGAGGGTCTAGCATTTAAGAAATACATTTGGCACAAGTGCTCACTGGCCCATCATAACCAGGCCCAACATTTTTCTCAACGTTTTACATTTTCGTTTATTTAAAGACATCTCAATAGCTCGGTGCACAAAACGATTCCAACAGACTCAAGAGTGCGCATCGTTAGTTTTGAGTAATTCTACATTAATCAGTGGCGTCACTTGCAAAATATGGCAGCCTTCACATTGTCCATTTAAACGCATGAAAAAAGTCGAACTGTTGGAGGTGCATACTGCACAGTGCATGCACTACTTTCAATCGATATTTTTCATGGGTTTAAATGAACGAATAGCAGCTTTGCTAGATTGCGCACTCGACGCCACTGACATTAATGTGTATAAATTCACTGTAGAGGGGGGGGAGGGGGGGGGGGTTAGCAACGGGAGTAGTGTGTCAGTCAGTCAGTTCCTCGTTTTTTAAATGTCTTAATTTGAAGCTGCATTTTCCGAAAGATTTTGGAGAGAAAATAAAAAGAATGAAAAATAATTTCGAAAAGGGGAAGAAAAACAACAAGGAGGGGAAGAAGAAGAAGAAGAAGGAGGAGAGGCATAAGAAAAAGAAGGAGGAGGAGGAGGAGGAGAGGAATAAGAAGAAGAAGAAGGAGAGCAACAAGATATGATAGTGAATGATTGTTTCTCTTGAGAGACTTACGTGAGCTCTGCGGTCCTCACGGTTAGCTTTTGATTAACGACCTTTTTCTGACACCTTTTTACATCGACCGAGCATCTTTATTTTTCACCGCGTATAACAGAGCGGGTGTCTTCTCTGCTCTACTATTGGAGTCTAGGTCCTCAGCAGCCCCCCCCCCCCCCTCTCACCCCTCATTCTGAACTCTTACACCCCCAAACCTGATGCCTCAAAACGAATGAGGCTCGACTTCTCCTTATCTTTTGCACCTATTTTAAATGGCTGTAACATAGGAGGAGGAGAAGGTGGCAGGCTGGCTGGCAGGCCCAAGGCCCAGTCACAACACAATCAAGTCACCCACTGAACCCACTCCTCACTTGCACAGAGAGAGAGACGGGTCCAGACTTTCCCTTCCTCTTTCCCTCTCCCTCCTCTCACTCTCTCTCACTCTCTCTCACACTCCATCACATCTGTATGCGTGGAGCAGAGGCGAGGGTAGGTTGAAACAAATTTCACAAAAAATTGCTCTCCTGGTTGTCAAAAACTCTCAGAATCACGCTAAATTTGGACCAGACTCTTCTCTTCTCAAGTTTCGTAGAAAATACATTTCAAAATTTTAAGTTTTTGAAAATTTGTCAGTTTAGAGTTTTTGATGAAAGTTTTTAGAAATCGAATAATAACTGATATAGGTGCTCCGGTCAAGGGGTTGATCTTAACAGATCCACGGAAGAGGTGACTATAACAAACGTCTAAAGTGAGCACAACCTTAAATTTCAAGGAGCTCAAAATACATTTTGATGGGTGGCTGCCTCATTCGATTCGATGTACGTAAAATGAGCATAACTTCGCATAGTCTGTTGGAGTATAGCGCAGCATGCAATCCAGTGACGTTGAATTTTGTTTTCATTCAAAACCATTGAAAGGATCAAAGCCCCAAATGCACAGTAAACACCTCCAAATTCGATCCATTGCATGGGTTTAAATGGACGAAATGCAACGTGTTGCTAGATTGCAAACTGTGCCACTGCCTCAAAGCCAGGGTCAAATTGTTCTCTTTGAAAGTCTCACATACATGAAAGTCTCACATTATTTGTCTCCGCCTATTATAGGTTATAATAGTGGACCGGTGACTGCTGAAAAAAACTCATTCTTTCGACCCAGTGCGTATTAAAATGCTTAAGTAACCGATTCACGAAATGTTCTGCCAAAAATAGCGCAAAGCTAATTGGATTGAAGACAAAAAAGAGGTCGGAATTCGCGACGACCTTGAACTTAATTCTCATTAGAAAGCTGCGTATTTGTTACCGAAGCTATATATTGCCAAAAGTTTTCCCTCCAGAATAGCAGCCCTCGGAATGAGTTATCAAAGTTTTACGAGTGTTTAATGAGCTTCACCCGCAACCTTGAGTGTATTAGAAGCAACGATTTTATGGCTCTAAAATTCGACTTTGTCTAATTTCAGCAGGATTATTAAAACAGGGCAAACGTGATAGTTAAGGCTTCAAACACTGAGACATTGCAACGTTCTCCATTTTATTTGGTGCCGATCGTAGTTTCGCAAATTAATGTCAATGTCGCAGAGGCAGAAAAGTGGTGATTAAAAAGGGGTATGAAAGGATAAACGAGCTGAAACGAGCTGAAACGTACGTTCTCCATTTGGTCAGTATTCTGGAGGAGGAAGGAGGAAACTTCAACAAACAATCGAGTATACGAACTTGGTATTTTTGCAATATCTTCAAACGTGTACTGAAATTTTTATGCAATGGAGCTCTTGCAAGGTTTTGCTGTAGACCATTGGCCTTTCAATTCAGATGTAAAATGCTGCAAAAATAACGATGAGACCATTAAAAAAGTCTAAAACATACTCCTCGCACAGAAAACGTGACTTGAAATTTCGAGTGACCACCCTTGCATGTATGCAGCAACCTTGGATTCGGACCCCAAACAAAAGAACAGGACATTAAATTATATATTATGTCATTTACACGTTTTCAAATAAATACTGTCCGGTGGTCGAGGGCCCGTCATATAGTGAACAGAGTATAAGTGCCGCACAGTGTTCGGAGCGACCCGGATCTCTGGCAGAAACCTCAAATTTGAAATCGGCTCTGAAGTTGGTTTAAAGGCCTTACCTACCTTCTAAAGGATATAAAACATGCATTTTAGCCATATTTGATGAATTTGGAAGCCCCATACTTGTTCCCACAGACATGTGAAAGTACCGGTTTTGACGCAAATTTTGAGTCAACTTGGGTGGGTTTACACATAATTGTAAAAAAACAATACTCTTTTACTCACATTCCAATTTAGACCTCTGTAATTCAATTAGGACATATGAACTTACTTTTAAGTCGTTTAAACATTTATTTCATGTTGATTATGAGGGGGGCTGGACCCCTCAAAAATCGACTTTTCATCTGCATTTGTGCCCTTTTTGGAGGACGTTTAAAAAAATGCCCGGGATTGCCCGGCAAATCTAAGGCAAAGAACGTTCAGAAAAACATTTTTTCTGAACGCTCCAGCAATAATATCCTGCCCGAACTTGCCCCCCTTTCATATTTTTGTGTTTAAAAGTGCCTCTGTGGCTTGTGTGGGACTTAGTTATTTTCACGATCGTGAGATGAGCCATGTTCGCGTGACAATATCTTTTTTTCCCAGCATTGCCCCGGGGAAATATGGTTAGGAAAGTTCAGAAAAACATTTTTTCTGAACGCTCCAGCAATAAAATCCTGCCCCAACTTGCCCCCCTTTCGTATTTTTGTGTTTAAAAGTGCCTCTGTGGCTTGTGTGGGACTTAGTTATTTTCACGATCGTGAGATGAGCCATGTTCGCGTGACAATATCTTTTTTTCCCAGCATTGCCCCGGGGAAATATGGTTAGGAAAGTTCAGAAAAACATTTTTTCTGAACGCTCCAGCAATAAAATCCTGCCCCAACTTGCCCCCCTTTCGTATTTTTGTGTTTAAAAGTGCCTCTGTGGCTTGTGTGGGACTTAGTTATTTTCACGATCGTGAGATGAGCCATGTTCGCGTGACAATATCTTTTTTTCCCAGCATTGCCCCGGGGAAATATGGTTAGGAAAGTTCAGAAAAACATTTTTTCTGAACGCTCCAGCAATAAAATCCTGCCCCAACTTGCCCCCCTTTCGTATTTTTGTGTTTAAAAGTGCCTCTGTGGCTTGTGTGGGACTTAGTCATTTTCCCGAAAATAAAAATAATAAATGAAATCTATAGTTAAATCTGATATAAAAAATGAAATCTACGACTTAAAAAACCCCTTAGTACCAAGTTTCAATGACATGCGAGCATGCTAGAGGTTTCCGCCAAAGATCCGGGTCACTCCGAACACTGTGTGCCGTCTTCCTCGTTTATTACGCAACGTAGAACTTTTCTGTATAGTTATCCACCGTCCTCCTAGTGACAAAATGTGTATAAATGGACCTTTTATCCCTTCAAATTTACTTTCTGAAAGCAAATTCATTAATATCATTGTTCAAATTCGTAGGCACTGGCGGATAAAGAGGGGGGGCGAAGGGGCGATCGCCCCCCCCCCCGTGCGCAGTGGCGGCTCGTGCAATTTGGCAACAATGACTCACTTCCATTTGATTCTATGTAAAACAATCGATTCGATAGTGAAGCGCTGCTTCACCAACAATCGATTCTTGTACATATAGATTTAAATGGAGGGCATTCATTGTTGCCAAATTGCACGATCTGCCACTACCCGTACGGCCCTAACAGTGGGAAAAGAGGCGAGAGGAAGGGGAAAACTAGAGCGAAAACAAGAAAAAGGGGTCATATAGGGGCGAAAATCCCAAGTTCGCCCCCCCCCCTTGTTCGCGAGGGCTGGATCCGCCACTGTTCGTAGGTCACGTTCTTTTGTTTGGGGTCCGGATCCGAGGTTGATGCATACATGCAAGGGTGGTCACTGGTCACCCGAAATTATTCCAAGTTAAGTTTTCCCTGCGAGGAGTGAGTTTTAGACTTTTTTAATGGTCTCATAGTTATTTTCGCAGCATTTTACATTGGAATTGACACTCCATTTGCCTACAGCAAGACCATGCAAGAGCTCCATTCCAAAATTTTAAATCTTAATAAAATACTGAAGTACCGTACACCGTCTCTCAGTGGGCGGAAAATACCTATCTGGCGGTCAAAAATGAAGAAGTTAAAACTGCCTAAACTTACAGATACTTTAAAAGCTTCCAGGACTGAATTTCAATCAATTGAACCTCTTCCGCAACACACGGTCTTTGTTTAAAAATGTGCAAAGAGAGTCTAAAATCAGTTCAAGTTCAAAATAATAATTATTTAAGAGGAATTTTACAAGCTGATTTTTGGCCAATAATCGCAAATTTCTTTGCTCACTGTGCGTTTCTTGTTTTCATTGGCTATCATGGTGATGCGTGGGGTCGAAAAGTGGTGATAAGGGGAGGGGGGTTTAAAAGTCGATGGATCCCCACTTGATTCTTCAAAAAAATGTAGCCCCGCAACCAGTAGCGTACACAGGAATTTGTCTTTCTCTCTCTATCCCCATTTGAACACATGAGTAGGGAAAGGACAGAAACAGGGGCTCGAACGTGTCTTCAGCCCCAATCTCTATCCTTTTCTAGGACATACACTCAAACGGGAAAAGAGCGAGAGAGACTTATTCCTGCGTACGCCATTGCCCGCAACCTCAAATATAGTGAGGGGACTGTAGCCCATAAAGCTATAAACATAAGTACACGCGCCGCGCATGTCTGTTGAGACCAACGCTTCACATTTCAACATTTGTGTCTCCACCTGAGATAAAATCCGTGATCTGGTATGTTTGTGTGTTTTTGTCTACATCGCGAATTGAAGGCGAAGTTTACCAACTGTAAGTCAATTCGAGGATATAACAATGACGATATTCTAAGCAGGGCTGCCGTTTTGCGTATAATCAATGCTATTTTTCTATTCACCGATGATTCCACCGGTTGAGAAAAGATTACACAGTTCAGTTCAGTGCATGACTGTAGTGCACGAAAATACATACTCTGATCTGTAATCTTTCCTTAATCGGTGGAGACTCCGTTGATTAATTCAAATATCCGCAAGTTTTTTAAAGTCATCGACGACTCCACCGGTTGAGAAAAGATTACAGATGCGAGCATTTTAGTTTATTACAGTCATGCACTGAACTGAACTTTGTAATCTTTTCTCAATCGATGGAATCATCGATGAATTGAAAAATATCATTGATTATACGCAAAACGGCAGCACTGATTCTAAGACCTTGAAACTTCCTTAGCACCTCATTAAAGTCTCGTTTCAATTGTTTACTTTTTCAAGTAATTATTTCACTTTCAAACAAATTCAACAATCAGAGGTCAAAAATATATAACGATCACGGTTAATGGTTTTTTCTTTCTCTTTATTCTTTAAGTTCCTCTTCTCAACTCCTCTCTAAAATGTCGTGTAACACAAAAATGAACCCCTCATTTCAAGGGAATTTTCGAACGACTTCTATGGATACAGCACTAAGTTCCGTTGCTTCATTTTCCCTCTCTTCCTCCGCGCTTTTTTATATTTTTAAACAAAGCATGAAAAGTTCGTCAAAATGAATAAAACAAATATACCTGGTCGGATCTCATGCCGTTTGAAGACTGCTTGCAATAATAGCCGATGTAAAGTTGTCTTGTCAGATGAATACCTACCATGGGGGCAATTAAAATTCAAATGAAACGGATGGGGCGGGAGAAGAGGGAAGGACAGAGACAACGGAGCCTTGATGACAATCGAATGCAACCCGCTCTACACAAAGGAAACAGCCAGAAACGTCCCGAAATTGGAAAAGTTAGAGTAAACAGGAGGAGCGAACACTCTTAGAAATAAATTTCCTTTGTGTTACTTGTGTAACTTTGTGTGATCAAAATTGTGTAAAATTTCTGTCAAACGTCTGTGTGACCTCGCACAGTTCATGATAAATTTTTACACAGTCACTCTCTAGGTATATCTTCACTCAATTTCAATTCATTACCACACGAGTTGAGTGAATGAATCAAGAATTTTCCTTGCCTCCACTTTCTGGCTGTTCATTACACAAGGCGTGGTGCAACAGTTTACAGATGGTGTGTTATGACACTGATCTAACACAGAGAAAAATTTGATAACAACAAAATTGAGTAAAAATAGTTTTGTGGGTGTAAAATGCCACAACTCAGAGTATTTTTACAAACAGAATGATAGAATCCTAAATCACACAAGTGTGTACACACAAACGAAATTGAGTGCCAACGAAGTTAGTTGTGTGTAAACCTCATCAAATAATGTCGGTTTTAAATTACACTTGCTGTAGTACACAACAACAACATTATCACTCAATTCACTCGAAAGCCTGCACGTCTTGTACTCATTTTGTGTATTTTACAGTGAGCAAACGATCGAATCGTGTGTTCGATTAGCTCAGTTGTGTAAACGACCAATCACTGAATGATTGTGTAAAGTATCACGAATTTGATCCTGAACTGTGTGATCTTCGTTCGGTTCTTATTTCTGTGTTAAATTACGATTGAATGAAAAATCGAACAAAGTGGTCGATCTCCGAAGTTACCAGCGGGCTGATCCTTGAAATTTCCGACTTTTGGGGAGAGTGGATAAGAATGGGAAGGGGTGATTGGCGGAGATAGGCCACGTGGTTGCCAAGTCTAATGAAAATACAGACTTTATCCAATTGGTTATCGGGCAGTCTAAGATCATCTGATGACCAATTAGATAAATTCTGTATCTTCATCAGACTTGGCAGCCACGTGACTCATCTCCGCCAATCACCCCTTTCCATTCCTATCTAGTCCATCCAAAAGTCGGGAATTTCAAGGATCGGCCCGCAGGCCAGTAATACAAACAATTTTGGTTCAGGCTTACTCAGTTTCACAAAATCAAATGGACGTGCTTCAGACACAAACTTTCCGTGTTCTAGGCACGAACGTACACACCAGTACGGGAACGAGTTCTGAGCGCAATCTATTTAGGTTAAGTTTGCGTCTGAAACACATCCCGTCGCGTCCAGAACCTGAAATGTTTGTGCTCTGAGCACGTTACGTACTGGTAGGTATATAGATCGTGTCTGGAGCACATCCTTTTTTTTCTGTGTTTACGTCGCAAAGTCCAAAATATTCATATCCCTTATTCCGTCGCTCGTTCCGAGATAAATGTAAAAAACTGTGGCGAGTCATAAATGTATAGGTTTGAATGAGATTGGTGAATGACCCGATCGTATAAGTATATACGAACCGCAAAGCATTCACCTCATTTACGACGCGTCTTGCGCATACAATGTAAAGAGTAAAAAAGGAAGAATAAGAAATTTCGATACGGTGGATTAGAATTATTTTATTGCTCGCTCCTCCGTGAATCGAACAAC